>ML836717.1:39969-52985 GCA_009831015.1 Picea engelmannii | reverse complement strand
TTCAAAAAAAAAAAAAAACTATCAAGTTTTGTGCCACGCCTGAGAACACAAAATAGAGTTCATTAATCATGCCTCTTCTGTGTGCTGACAAGCTCTGCATGTTTTTTCTCACTAGCTACTTCGCGTTCCCTAAGATGTTTTCATATTTAGTTCTTCTGACACCCTTTGCACTTCGTGCAGCTACATGATTGTATCATGCGCTTCTCAGAGCTGTCTCTTGAGCCATGTCACATTCCCTTCACAACCTTGTGATGATGACACCTCGAGGGTCTTTTCCACCAATTGTCGTCTTAATTCACTATTTTCCTGGTAGATTTCAGCAATGGCGAGTTGTGCCTGCTCCATCTACTGAGTCAACTCTCGAATGTTAGAACCTGTGGCATCTATCCTCCTCATTCTACTCCTGCTTTCCTGACTTATGTCTTTGACAAGCTCTAGCCAAATAGCGCACATCAATAATTCCTTGGCGACAGATCTTGCTCACGACTCGCTCGGGATTTGGTTTTCCCCAACCTCCTTTTTCTTTCTTGTCCTTCCCCTTTTCCGGGTTACCTACTATTTTGGAGGCGTGGCTTCCACCATCCTTCCTTTCGATAAAACGTATTCTACTTCGGCCTCCGCATGGTGCAATGCCATTGTTTCCACGAGTAGCTAGGAACCTCCCTTTAAAGCCTAAAAAATGCCCACTGCAAGTAAGAATGAATCACAAGCGTTTTGGGGCTCAAGCCTGGTGCTTCGGCTGGTTTACGTGCCCTGTCTTATGTTTTGAGGGGTTCCCATGGTGCAACAACGTATCTATCTTATGGATCGGGAACTTGACAAGGGCCCAAAGAAAAAAGAAAAAAAAATTGATCAGACTAGGCTCGTGAGGTGAATTACCAGCAGTGTATAAGCTCAACTGGTGAGTAGAACACATGCAGAACATCTCTATGATTTATAACAAAGTGGGAAGTGGGTGGAAACGTGCCAGGGAACATTGGATCCATGGCGACTGGATGTTTAAGGCAAACTTAATATTTTATGTGGCACATCCACGTGACGAGCATGTTCCGAGGCATGTGAGATACAACCGATAGGAGTTGCAGAAGTTTTATGGTACGATCACCTTGATTTTTCAATCCCCTAGCCTTCATTATGAGCTAATAATGGTTGATGCACTTGTTGATGCGACTTCTATTTAAACAACTTGCCTCAACCTAGAGAACTTAACGAATTCCCTTATGAAAAGATCTGACTCTTTTGGAACATACTTTTACTTTCAGCACATGTTTGGCTCTGACATCCTTTCCTGACTCCAAGGGCCAACCGGCCACTTGTGTAACTTCAACTCTCATATTTTTCCATACCTGATCTTTCATGTTGTGGCACGTAGATGTAACCCACCCTAACTAGGAAAAAAAAATGACGGCGCTAGTAGAAGTGGTGCAAGCAATTCAAAAGATTGCAGAGATCACGTAAGTATCAAACAACCTGGTTGGGAAAGCTTTACAGGTATGTACCATCCTGGATTCTTCAAGTTTACACTTCACACATTTATTTTACCAAGTGTTGTTATATACGTAGTCTCTAAACGATTTTAATTTCGATTGCAGGAAAGATACCTCCGAGTATTGAGAAGAATGGTTCGGGAGCCTAATCGGGAGATGCAAGAAAATGGGCCAGATGTGAGAGAAACTGGGTCAAAATCAACAAGGCAATAAAGGATATCAAACTTCTTGATTTTGGCATGCCCGACGACCTCGTTGAATTGCACGACACAATCAAATCGCACACCGAGCAAGATTCATCATGGGTTGAAGAAATAACAAAAGTGACAGGCACGAGAGAGCCAGGTCAGGTGCAATAATTTATGGAACACCCGATCAAAGCTTGGGCTATGCTACAACAGTTAAGTGCCAGTCGGGTCAAGTATCAAGCACATGTGGTAGATATTAGAGAGATTTATGTTGCCTCAATGGAACAACATATATTCCCATACGCCCATACCTATGAGGGGCTGTTCATCAACTAGTCGGAGTACGAGAATAGTCACCCTTTTAAAGTGATATCTTGAGATGACTCTTAGATAAAATGTTAGGAGAGAATGCCACGTGGTGAATTTTGTTTTTCTAATATGCACTTTAGCTGTTATTTTTAGTTAATTTTATGTTATAAATAAGAGCATTGACTGATTAGTTAAGGGTCAATGGTTGTTGCAAGAAACTCTCATTTTTGGTTTTGTTAAGAATTATTTTGGAGCTGCCTTTAATTGAGAAGTCCTTCTGGACGAGAGACAAGTTTATGTTTTCATCAAATGCATGTATGATTGGATGTGGAGAAGAAATATTTCCTATTCTATCTCATGAATGGGTGCAATAACGAGTAAGAGCTATTAAATCTATTGATAAGTTATCTGATGCAATGTTTTACAGTTATTTCTTTAATGATGAAAAATGAATCTTTGTGTTATTATGTGATTGATGATTAGAGTGGAGTGAATTATTTTTCTTACCGTTGTTTATCACATGCATTGTTTCTTCTGATAACTCGTATCTTAGTTAGTAATTGGAATATTCACACGGTTAATGTATTAGTACTAGGCCTATGGTATACGATCATTGTCTGCATGCTAGGGTGTAAGGGTTATCCCAAACCCAACCTCTTCTCCCGTAGTTTAAGTTTGTTCCCATTTTTTTCCTAGTTGGTTTATACCGACTTTCCATATTATACCAGTCACACCAAATGAAAATACAAAAAGAGAATGTCTGAATCGAAGGAGAGTCCTTCAAAAGAAAACATAAAGCCCATCAATTAATTGGCTGGATCACAAGATCTAGAGAACCATCCCACTATTAAATGCTGCAGAGTCTAATTGTGCCTCGGTGGCGAGTTTGGTTCCTGTTGTTGAACTAAAGGAATTTAGGACCCATCAACACGTCGTTCATGTGTCCACATCACCTTGGGTGATGTCATCTTGCCACGTTATCCTGTACTAATGACCTTCCAAGCCTTTTGATCTCACGGTCAAGGTGTGTCCATGAAACCCATAGATCTACGACCTTCGTTACTTCTTAACTTTGACGTTCAGGGAGTTCGTGGTGTGAATTCCTCCTTGCTCATGGAGTGGTCAACATTGGGCTGATCGTGGTCTAGATCTAAAAGTCAGGAGAGATCCCGAAGGGTCTCTATATCTACGGTTCATGTTTATTCCCAGCTCTGACATTTGGGGAGTTTAATGTCATGACATCGTCGTCCTCCCAATGTAAGACTTCGTCGAAGTGATGACTACAGTATGGATCCAATGGACAAGAGGGATCCCAGTGCATTCTCAAATCGATGGTTCATGTCACTTTGTAACTTCAATTCAGAGGTTTCCTCGCCTTGAACCACACTTCCTTCCAGAGTTCCAAACTTCGAACAGGTGAAGAACTTTGATCAACGGTCCACGTGCACTCTACATTGGGCGTCAAGATCTACTATGACCTTCTGGCCTTTGGGAGTTCTCAAACCAAAGTGAAACACACCTCATATATTTCGGAGTGTTGAAATCTGAACCACACTTGATCTATCACCACGTGCACCTGACGCCAACAACCAGGATTTGATCCGGCCTTCGAATCTTTGCAAAAATTGCACACTCTTGTGAGTATTTCAATTTCACCAGAGAACCAGGATTCCAGATAATTGTTGATCTGTGGATGCATGTCCCTCTACTACCGATGACCCAAATTTACTTCGAGCTCTGGAACTTCAGATAATTTTCCTTTTTTACGACGAACACACAAAATTCGCTGAACTTGCGAAGCCTGAAGGACTCCGAAGGGTTAATACCCATGATTATTTTCCCAATCCAATGATTGTGAAATAATTTGGCTCCTCCCGAACAGATCTGGTCTTCTCGTCCTCCAAACAAAGGAACTCCTCCCTTTCAAGAAATAAATCTTGTTATCTTTCCTGAGCTTCATCAGCTTTAAGATACTTAGGCTCTGGCGTCACTTTGCACTCTTTCTCCTGACCTTGAGACTTAGAAAATCTCTCGCGCACTCCTTGCGCTTGGTCACCTTGAGATCCTTGCAATACTTCACTAAGTGTTGGCCATGTGCACACTTTGCACCGGTCTCTCCTTCGAGATTTTATACTCAGACAAGTATATGTGCACTCCTCACATCAGGATTTTGGAAGAGAAACAATGGAAACTTATAGAACATCAAAGGTTCATTCATTCAACCATGAAATACACACACATGCATATAAACTCCAAAAATAGATAACACAATCATTACCCAATTAACTAATAGATAAGAAAAATCAGACATTCAAATCATGCATTTCAATCCAAGTGCACAGGGTAAACAAAATACTTATCTATTATAGTTGATCACTGACCAACTGACTCTAGATGTTTTCCTTTCCACCCAACCATAGGCTCACAAGAATTCATTCTTAGCACTCTATCCACCTTCACGCTAAGCCATGATATCACCAGGGAACCTTTACAGTTTCTTAGAGGTTCTTTCTCTGTCAGAGCTTTTGCGAGGTTTATCAGATGCTCCCTCAACATCAAGCTCGCGAGATTTTTCTCAAGTCCTATTTTCTGTGAATTCTTAGAGATACTTTATCTTGTTCTCTTCAGTAACCATATCAACTTAATCTTCTCATTCTTCTTCTTAGTTGGAGAGCCTCATGTGTTCTTCCTCTTTTCTTATGCATATCTGAGCCATGCATTCCCTCTCCCAGTGTGCCTCCTTCTTGTCTGTCTTTGCGTGTATTCTTTGTGCACCTTTATCCCCTTCAGGAAGGTTATGGACCTGTCTTTTTCCTTTTTTTATAAGGAAACTCAAGTCAGTCTGGGCCTCCAGGAAAAAATTCCCTTTGTGGTACTTCAGGCTGACAATTTTTTGTCTCCCCAACCAAACCCTCCATGCTTCCATTCATTGGGGTGGTTGATGGTTCAACCACCAGTCATTTTATTATTAACTGATTTTTCCTTGGGATCTAGATGAGGCTTATTATTTCAGCAAGGAGAAAATTGGGTCATTTTGACATAATGAACCCTCTCCACAGTTTCCTCACTCTTTTTCCTCTGGTGATATCATGGCTAGTAATTCAAGGCTTCACCCCTATAGTCAGTCATTGGAAATCTAAACAAAATATACATTTACATTATTCCCATGCCATAGCATGGTGATCATAATTAATGATTAATTACAAGCTGAGGGAAACAGGGTTATTACAATCCCCTCCCCCTTAAAAAGGAACATCGTCCTCGGTGTTCTTTCTCAGTAACATATACCATTCCTTTTTCATTCAAATGCATCAGAAATATTGATCCTCTTCCTTGATCAGGTCCTTTCCAGACTCTTGGTCTTCATCAACTTTCTTCAATAATCTTGGACACTAAGCATATTAATCACAATTTCATGTGAAAACACTTATTATTGTGAAAAATTCAAGAGGAAAATTTTCATAATCTAGCACAATACTTATGTGTGCAGTCCGTGTATTTGCAACCACATGGTTGTCTTATTATCCGGGCTCATTGTTTTTCCTGGACATACCCATTGTGTGCATGATCCCAATCGATAGTGTATAAGAATTATTAAAGTCTCATATTCCTTGCAGTCACTCACCCTCTAAGCCTAGGCTCAGACATCCCCTTCTCTGCTATATAGTCCCTCAAGTGATCCATCTTGTCTTTCTAAGGATTTATCGCACAAGAATAATTCCATAGACTTCATTGAACCTTATAGTCGAGGCATCCCTCCGACTTGTGTTTCCACAACACAACACATTCTAGGTGATCATGTCTTACCACGGGTTTCTCCATTCCCTATCAGTAGCCTTTTTCATTCTTTCCAACTTGACAGCCTTCACCTATCCTCCCGAGATAGATATTTTTCATCTCACTTGTATCACAGATATACAAAAATTATGAGATATTATCATCAATTTAAAATTTAGAATTTTCTTGCAAATCTGTCACCCACAAATTCCAATTTCCACATTTATTTTCAGATCTATTCCACACAGGAACCAGATTCAAAAGTATGGGACTTCCTCCCCATAGTAGTTTAACTCATTAGGAAATTAGTATTCCTTATGGGCTTACAACACTACCATATCCTAGACCCTTTTCTTCTTGAAATTTCAACATTCCTCAACCAAACAAATTGTTAGTTTTCATGCACATTATATTTTCAAAACTATGCATGCTAACAATCAAAGTTATTTTCATCTATTCAAGGATACAAAGAAAATGGAAATATCATTATTTACGTATGCATCCTTTCAATATACTAAATTTTCCAAATGCAATTCAAATATCAAATGTCTTTAATTAGTGTGGCAATATTCATGGCCACATCCATACCCAACGTATCGTTACATTGGGTTCAATTTTTCCATACTTATGAGAAGCACCTTGCCAGGGTGTGTTGTAGCTTAAAAAACCTCTTCAACATAGGGATTATTCATTCTCATTCATTATTGTAGTAGGACTGTACTTTCTACTACAAGATGATCATGATCCCAAATCAGCACATATGAAACTATAAGTTTCTCTTGAATGCACCCAAGCATTCTTCCTTCAGTAGAAACCAGGTTGTCAACACTCATGGCCACCCAAAATTCTCTTTTCTTTAACACCTCTACAATGTAAGTAAAATATTGGAAGGTCCTCCTTCATTAATGGAAAATCCATTGTCTTCCCTTTATGCAAACATGCATTCCCTCGAAGTAATTCCATGCAATGTGCTAACTATGAGCACCTTTATTCTCAATCTCCCTAGATTGGTCATTGTACCCATGGTAGTCTTTACTCATGCATTTTCTTGCAAGGATTATAACTCATCCTTGATTGGCATAGACTTCCTCTCTCTATTGTTCATATTCTTCTTTCCCGAATCTTACCCCGCTTGGGTAGCAATAGCATACAACAACCACTCACAATTATTTGCATGTCTTTAAGATAATGAAATCTTTTTAGAAGGGATTCTTACCAAATTCCTTCATTCCTTATGCCACTTAGTTATGAAATTTTTTATACATTCTCTGGATGTTAGTGCCCTCTCTGATATTACCTCATCAATGGTGCTTTATGGGGACTTTTAAAGTCCCTTCATCAATGTTTTTTTTTAACAACAACCTTCTCATAGTCATCCTTTGCTTGAGGTTGTCCATCATTGGAAACTATATTTCTCAATAGCTCCAATTCCTTTCTACACATATCATGCATCATACATATATTAGTTTTTATGTAAAAACAAATGCATGTATCATAACATTCTAGTCAATAAAACATTTTCAGATAGGCACTTCATCCCATTATCCTTAATGTTTTTCATGAGTGCAACACAAACAATTCTCAATTTTTTCTACAATCATATAACCATCATCACTATGGTGTCAAAACATTTAATTTTATCAGCACACTAGTTTCTCATTCTAGAGAAAATATAATATACAACAAGAAAAGAGTTAAGGGTTCTTCCCCCTTTTCAAATCCTTCTACACAGTCTAGGACTTTCAGTCCATCTGAGTTACTCCAAGGCCTTACTAGATTTACTTAACATGACTCATCCAATCCTATTCATTTAATCATACTCAGGGGTTTATTTTCCTTTTACCAGATGTACTGGTTTCCAAAATTTCTCTTTTAAGACCTACAACTCTGTAAGCAATTCAGAGTTTTTAATGTGAGAAAAGTATTCCTCCTTTTCCCCTTCTTTGCTTTTGGAATTTACTCCATGTTGGGATCTTCCTGCTCTTTTCCTTGAGCATCCTTGGTTAGGCTCACCCTAACCTTTTGGATACATCAACATGATTCAATAGAAAACTTTTTGTTCATAATGAATCATGAATGTATGCATTCTACGCATTACCATTCAATTATTAGAATGGTCAACATTCATTTGTTACTCTTCCATTCATGCATGATGTTTTAAAATGTAATCTAGGATTCTTATATATATATATATATATATATATATATATATAGTCTTGCATCCCACTGCTCAATTCTCAACAATCATTAAGTTTGTGACTCTGTTCTCCCGACAGACTCTTCACACAGTTCCTCCACATGGAACTCCTTCAGCATGCAACTTTCTTATTGCATATCCTTCATTGTCTGTGATGGCCTCAACCTTGAGTTAGATCCAGTTGTTTACCAAATATTACATAAGGAATATAAACATGCATCTTTGTTATGCCTCCAGATTATTTATCCACTCATATTCCTTGTTTTATAATCTTACATTCATGATGCACTTAACCACATGCATAATCATAAATAATTTAACTCATGATTGTTCATAATTGTTCTCATGCAGTCCTCAAAGGCATAATCATGTTTCCTTTTATCATGACAATAGAGCATCCTTTCTCATTTATTCTTTCATCTATTTATACTAGCCCTTCCTAAGGAAATGGAACACATTCCCCTCAAGCTATCATTCAAAATCAAACTTTCACGACTCTTTAGAATAGAGTCAGCCATGCATCCATGGTATTCATTCAATCTTGGCAAGTGCAATTCTTACCTTACATGTCACTCATTTAGAAAGTCACATAGTGTCTTTAGTATACATATTCTCATACATTATACATATGCATCACTTTCACATTTAATATCCTTCATATCTACTTGGTCTTAATATCAGTCTTCATATCAAGCAACCTCACATTGCATCAAATTCATGCACTCAAGCATATACAGACATAGCTTAACATTCATCATGAAAGCTCATTTCTTGTACCCTTTCCATGTCCTTCATGGAGATATCAAACTTCTAGATCCTTCTCCCAAGGATCTTACTGCCATTTTCATGAAAAGTTCCATAGAGATACTCAAAATTGAGCTTCCCTCTCGGTTGGGAACTTGCAATCATTCACATGACATCCACCTGGAAGTTTAACAGACATAGTTATAACTATGTTTCCCTTTCTACACGATAACAACTAGCAAGAAAACACTCTTTCCTCAACTTCCATGAAAACATTTCCCACTCATAAATACAGTCTGGGAAATTATAACCATGCCCAAGGTAACAAAACAACCAATCTAGCTTCCAACTGGTCTTGATCAACAGACCTTTAGATCAAGGAAATCCTTTTCTATATTCCCCTCACTAAGACCCAACTATATCTATATGGCTACCATCCACAACTGGATGTCAATCTAACCCATTGGGCATCTAGAATTTCCCCAACACTTCCTTTACCACATTCAAGATCAACATTTAATCAACCATTTTACCTTATTTATAATAAATTTTAATGTCTAATAACATTTGGACTATTCCCCTAAATCCCAAATACAATTTCAAAGTATGTTACTTACTAAGTATTCTAGTTCATAACTCTATAGTATCTTTAGATCATAATCAATCTTAACCATCACACCTAGAATTATTCCTTATGTTCATCAACAGTCAAGGATGGAGGTCACTCTCCTCCTCCCACAAGAATTCTAGTAGATTAGTTTCCCATCCACCAAGCAAGGGAGGCTATTGTGATTTCTCACCCAATAACTCTATAATTCTACAACTTCGTTTATCGGCTTGACTATAAAAACACTTCCCAACAATTCCAGTACCCAAAAACAAAATTTTGTTTTTCAATTCCCTTCAAAACCTAAGAGTTGTGCATGCTGTCTCTTTTCATAGAATGGTCACCAGACTCATTCCTTTTGCATAGAAACACCCTTACGTTAATAAGGATACACACTACGCTAGCACACCCATGATATTTTGAACTCACTCTTGTCACTTCACTCCTACCTTCATGAAGGTTGTTCTCAATCTATAGGGTGCCCTTTTGCTTGCTTACTAGGTTATTCCAACAACAATTTTCATCCTTTATAGTTCAAGTAATTTGACCTTACCATTTCCATCAATCCTCTAATCGTGAGGGATCATACACATATATAAGTTTTAATCCTTAATTAAATAATTAATTATTACTGCTACGGATCCTTTCAATCCATTCACATATAAGTATTTCTATTAGTGCCCATCAACATAATCCCACTCCTATAGGATTGGCCATAATTTCCAAAAATAAATGGTAGGATTCCTCTACCACAGACTAGCATAATTCAATGTTGTTGGGTAAAATCCCAACTGAATTTTAATCTACATCCTTCTTCTTAATGAACTTATGCATAAAATTTCCATACGACAGTGATACTCTCATCATGCCCATTTTAGCCTTGGTAAACTAGTCTTATGACTGTTCCTTGACCCATCCAGGCCTGTGTATGAATCATGCTCTTCTAGATAGGGTAGGGTAGTATGCCCTCTCCCTTAAAGTTTTCTAATAAAAAAAAGAACTTGAATCTTTCCTGAGCTCAAGCAGGCCAAGTGTTGTTTCCATGCTATGATACCAATTTGTAACACACTCGACCCCTAAGTACCCTTTCTAGGGATGGGGAATCAAAATTTATCTTTCCTTAAACATCTTGAATCCTGTTTTCGAGGTCTTCATCCTCACTACTCAATCATAGCTTTCCAACGACTGCTATTAGGCTCAAATCAAAGATTTGGATTGCAAGTTATGGCCTCCTGAAGTTCTCCGAGCACTATTAGTTGAGGGCCATGTGGTGTCCATGTGGATCCATCTCATTCATACCATCTGTTACACGTCAAAATTGCTCAGATGGATAAGTGTCGCATTGTCCCTCTCAAGTGTTGTAAGTGTCGCATCTTCCCCACAACTTTTGCAAGTGTCGCAAGTTGGTCACTAGTGTCACAAAGGATGTTCAGACATACTTCCATGTCAACAACACTAAAGGGGCACTTATAACATATCACATGACTGATTTGAAGGAGGAGAACTGATCTACTGAAGTCAAACAACCTTTTTCCACCTGAAAGCACCTCAAAAACTGAGTTTTGGAGAGGAGCGCTCCCCCTTACACTATCTCGGAGCGTCGACGCTCCCCAATACACTGTCAGGGAGCGTTATAACACTCCCCTGCCCCTTTTGAGGGAGCGCTATAGATTTTGAGGGCGCTGGTGCCCCCCAAAGCTTACCAGGGAGTGCTACAACACTCTGATGGTCCTTTTAAGGGAGCGCTACCTATTCTAGGCAGTTGTTAAGCTGTTGAGATGAATGGGGAAAGCATCTTTTCATTCTTGGAAGGAAGTTGGATTCGAATCCCTAGTCCAGCCATGATCCTAGGGCAGATCCTCAACTGAAGGAGGAAAATCCTCACCTTCCCCAAGGATATCTCAAGATTGTTGAGCCTCTCCAAGGCTATATAAACAAGCTTTCTAATGGTGAAAGGGGACTGAAAAATAGAGAATGTCAAACTTATGATCTCATAAGTGAGACAGGGCTGCAAAATGAAGAATGATGTCAAACCTATGATCTCATAGGTAAGGGAGAGAAAAAGAGAATCACACCAAACTTATGATCTCATGAGTGGTATGGGCTGCAAAATAGAGAATGTCAAACTTATGATCTCATAAGTGAGGACAGCAAAAAGGAGAATTACACCAAACTTATGATCTCATAAGTGGTGTTGGAACATAGTTGATTGGAGGAAGAATTGAATAGGTGAAACTTATGATCTTGGGGGAAACTTGGAGTCAGCCAAAAGGAGAGTAATCATTGAAGCTGCTGTCATCCAGGTTGTGGATCTTTCAGGCAAGGGTTAGACGAAGAGGATTTGACGAAGTTGTTGCATTCGCATTTACGATTGTAAGCACTGTTGTCGTTATTCTCATTAATATGACAAGCTTGGCCTGTTTCTTTCTAGTTTGTGTCTAACGTTACATGAGCTTATCATCTATTGGTAGATCTGTTTTCAAGCTAATTTCAGTAGGGTAGGAAGTGGCCGTATCTTTTTTTGTCCACAGACCTCACCGAGGAGCAAAAGGATTGGAGCACAACTCGGAGCGTGCAGGGACAAACGTCGATTAAAAGGTACTTCTCTTATCTTTCCTTCTCATGCATTAGGCTTAGATGGATTTGAAAGGAAGTCAGTGTCCACGTTAAGCATTTTTCTGTCTAGGGTTAAGGTCAAGCTCTAGAGGTCGATCTACTTGTCCGCAGGCAGATTTTCCTACAACAGAAACTGACGACTCCACTGGGGAGATAGCCTCGAATCGAAACCCTTTGTTTGGATTCTTCTCCTCATTGACCTTGTTCTGCCCTTTGATTGTTTCAGACCTGGTTTACCCCTCTTTGATTAGTTTCACGAGATGATTGGCTCCTTACCTTGTCACATTCAGCATATTTGTCAAGTTCAGATCTCAATTTTTGAAATTTTTTGACATTTCTGGGACTTTCAGACCCTGGCGCCCCTGGCATAGTGTTATCAGAGTGCCAACGCTTCTTGTAGCCCTACACAGAGCGCTATAATGCTCTTTTCCCTTGGCAACAGAGCGCTAGCCTCCTTTTGGCCCCAAAACCCTTCACAATTGCATTTTTTTAGGGTTTACCTCTGTGGCTCTTGTGCTGAGTGATCTAGTGAGTCATCTCTTCTTCCTGTTTAATATTGACATCAGTCTGGTTGAAGAACAAACACCTTTTTGATTGGATCTTGTAGCCTTCTTCACCTATTTTCATTTGAGTTTTCCTGTTGAGTGAAGCTTGAGATTTATACATTGCTTTTCTTTTCTCTTCAGTTGAGTAAAACCTTGGTGAAGGTCATCAATAGCCTACATACCTCTTTATCTTGATTTAAGTCAGAATCATTGTTCTTCAGCTCTTGTTTTTTGGGTGTGAAGTTTGTCTTTTTCTTTGATTGTTTCTTTCATTTTTTCGTTTTAATTGATACGAAGGGTGTATTGTTTGTGTGTTTTTTCTTATGCTAGTTTGGTTCTCATTCATACCAAGAAGATAATTAGCAAAGATAAGCATTATGATTTCATTGATCATCATTCATACGCAAACAATAAAGATATCTTAGTGACTGATTGAGCATATTAGAAGGCATTTGAAAATTTCTTTGCATTACATCAAGATTTGATTGAAAAAGAAAAGAATTGTTTGGAAGCATTCCGTAGTTGTGCTTGTTAGTGAAAGAACTC
>ML836717.1:20781-35022 GCA_009831015.1 Picea engelmannii | reverse complement strand
TTCTGACTTCATACTTTGGGGGGCATTCTGTTACACGTCAAAATTGCTCAGCTGGATAAGTGTCGCATTGTCCCTCTCAAGTGTTGTAAGTGTCGCATCTTCCCCACAACTTTTGCAAGTGTCGCAAGTTGGTCACTAGTGTCAAAAAGGATGTTCAGACATACTTCCATGTCAGCGACACTAAAGGCGCACTTATAACATATCACATGACTGATTTGAAGGAGGAGAACTGATCTACTGAAGTCAAACAACCTTTTGCCACCTGAAAGCACCTCAAAAACTGAGTTTTGGAGAGGAGCGCTCCCCCTTACACTATCTCGGAGTGCCGACGCTCCCCAATACACTATCAGGGAGCGTTATAACACTCCCCTGCCCCTTTTGAGGGAGCGCTATAGATTTTGAGGGCGCTGGCGCCCCCCAAAGCTTACCAGGGAGCGCTACAATGCTCTGATGGTCCTTTTAAGGGAGTGCTACCTATTCTAGGTGGTTGTTAAGCTGTTGAGATGAATGGGGAAAGCATCTTGTCATTCTTGGAAGGCAGTTGGATTCGAATCCCTAGTCCAGCCATGATCCTAGGGAAGATCCTCAACTGAAGGAGGAAAATCCTCACCTTCCCCAAGGATATCTCAAGATTGTTGAGCCTCTCCAAGGCTATATAAACAAAGCTTTCTAATGGTGAAAGGGGACTGAAAAATAGAGAATGTCAAACTTATGATCTCATAAGTGAGACAGGGCTGCAAAATGAAGAATGATGTCAAACCTATGATCTCATAGGTAAGGGAGAGAAAAAGAGAATCACACCAAACTTATGATCTCATGAGTGGTATGGGCTGCAAAATAGAGAATGTCAAACTTATGATCTCATAAGTGAGGACAAAAAAAAGGAGAATTACACCAAACTTATGATCTCATAAGTGGTGTTGGAACATAGTTGATTGGAGGAAGAATTGAATAGGTGAAACTTATGATCTTGGGGGAAACTTGGAGTCATCCAAAGGAGAGTAATCATTGAAGCTGT
This sequence comes from Picea engelmannii, assembly GCA_009831015.1. Classification (NCBI taxonomy): domain Eukaryota; kingdom Viridiplantae; phylum Streptophyta; class Pinopsida; order Pinales; family Pinaceae; genus Picea; species Picea engelmannii. The sequence goes on along the minus strand of ML836717.1, from coordinate 34,004 downwards.
TGTCATCCAGGTTGTGGATCTTTCAGGCAAGGGTTAGACGAAGAGGATTTGACGAAGCTGTCACATTCGCATCTACGATTGTAAGCACTGCTGTCGTTATTCTCATTAATATGACAAGCTTGGCCTGTTTCTTTCTAGTTTGTGTATAACGTTACATGAGCTTATCATCTATTGGTAGATCTATTTTCAAGCTAATGTCAGTAGAGTAGGAAGTGGCCGTATCTTTTTTTGTCCATAGACCTCACTGAGGAGCAAAAGGATTGGAGTGCAACTCGGAGCGTGCAGGTACAAACGTCGATTAAAAGGTACTTCTATTATCTTTCCTTCTCATGCATTAGGCTTAGATGGATTTGAAAGGAAGTCAGTGTCCACGTTAAGCATTTTTCTGTCTAGGGTTAAGGTCAAGCTCTAGAGGTCGATCTACTTGTCCGCAAGCATATTTTCCTTCAACACCGTCCTCGAGCTCCTACATCCATGGGGGAAGTCCATCCACCATCCAATCCAACAACAGGATTTGATCTTCATTTGACACATAATATGCAAGGGAGTTCGGTGTTCGACACTTCGACGCTGAACAACCCTTTTGTTCTATGCATAAACCCTTTGGAGTCCCAAAATCCCCAAATCCTGAAGGAGCCCAAAATATTGCCACATGGCTCTGGACTTCGGACATTCCAACTTATCTACGATACTTCACCCCAAACCACTGGAGTCCCGAAGTCCCAGACTCCTGAAGGGTGAACCCTTGCTCGAGGTGATGTATTAAACATAGAGGTAAGGACAAGTGGGTCCCGAGTACTCAACTCACTAGTAAGAATATCGAATGCGTTCTAGGGAGGTGACACATGGCCCCTTCAGTGGGTGACACATGTCACATTTTAATGGACATATAGGGTTTGTAAAACATACGAATCTAGGTGACACATGGAACATCATTCATGGATTCATGTCACCCTAGGTGATGTCATCTTGCCACATCATCTCATACCTATGAACTTCCAATAATTTTGTTCTCATGGTCAAGGTGTGTCCATGAAATCCATGGATCTACGGCCTCCATTACTTCGTAACTTCGACATTCGAGGAGTTCATGGTGTGACTTCCTCCTTGATCTTGGAATGGTCAACATCATGCTGACCATGGTCTAGATATAATGGTCAGGAGAGATCCCAAAGGGTCTCTATATCTATGGTTCACGTTTATTCATAGATTCACCATTCAGGGAGTTTAATGTCATGATGCTGCCGTCCTCTTGAAGTAAGACTTTGTCGAAGTGATAACTACATTATGGATCCAATGGACAGGAGGGATCCTGATGCATTCTCAAATCAAAGGTTCATGTCACTTTGTAACTTTGGCGTTCAAAGGTTTCCTCGTCTTGAACCACACTTCCTTCCGTAGTTTTGAACTATGAAGACGTGGAGAACTATGATTAATGGTCCACATGCACTCTACAATGGGCGGTCAAGACCTAATCCAACCTTCAGGCCTTTAGGAGTTCTCTACCCAAAGAGAAAGACACCTTAGATCTTCTGGAGTGCCGAACTCCGAACCACACTTGATCTATCGCCACGTGCACCTGATGCCAATGGCCAGGATTTTCTCTAGCCTTCGGAGCTTCGTGAAACTTGCATGCTCTTGTGATTGTACTTTGATTTCTCCAGAGAACCAGGCTTCCATATAACCTTTGATATACAAATGCCTGTCCTTCTACTATCGACGACCCAGATTTACTTCAGTCTCCAGAACTTCAATGAATTTGCCTCTTTTATGAAGAACACACAAAATTCATCGAACTCGCGAAGCCCGAAGGAATCCAAAAGGTTAATACCCACACTTATTTTCCCAATCCAATGGTCATGAAATACTTTGGCTCCTCTCGAACGGATCTGGTCTGCTCGTCCTCGAAACAAAGGAACTTCTCCCTTTCAAGCAATAAATATCATTATCTTTCCTGAGCTTGGTCAGTTTTGAAATAATTAATCCCTGGCACCCACTTTGCGCTCTTTCTCCTAAGATTGAGACTTAGAAAATATCCCATGCACTCCTTGTGCTCACTCACCTTGATATCCTTGCAACACTTAACTAAGTGTTGGCCCTGTGCACCCTTTGCACCGGTCTCTCCTTCGATATTTTATACTCAGAAGAGCATATGTGCACTCATCGCACCAGGATTTTGGAAGAGAAACAATGGAAACTTATAGAACATCAAAGGTTCATTCATTCAACCATGAAATACACACACATGCATATAAACTCTAAAAATAAATAACACAATCATTACCCAATTAACTAAGAGATAATAAAACTCAAATATTCAAATCATGCATTTCAATCTAAGTGCATAGGGTAAACAAATACTTATATATTATAGTCAATCACCGACCAACTGACTGTGGGTGGTCTCCTTTCCACCCAACCATAGGATCAAAGGCATTCATTCTTATCACTCTGTCTGCCCCCATGCCAAGCCATGATATCACTAGGTAACCTTTGCAGTTTCTCAGAGGATCTTTCTCTGTCATAGTTTCTGTGAGGTTTATTAGATGCTCCTTCAGCATCAAGCTCGCGACCTTTTTCTTAGGTCCTTTTTTATGTAAATTCTCAAAGATCCTTTCTCTTGTTCTCTTCAGTAACCATATCATCTTAATCTCATGGATGATTTTAGGGGCTAAATTTCGCTCATGGGCTAATTTTCCATGTTTTTTTCCAAAAACAAGATTCGCTATTTTAAAAATGATTCACCCAAATTCTATAGGATAAAATTATTTTACCTTAAAAATCGGCAAAATTTTATAAAAACTATATAAAATCCTTATAAATTTGAATATTTTTACAAAAATATAGTCAAACATTTATAGTTGGAATATGAAGGATTAGTAAGATTCGCTAAGGTTTCTACATTTTAAAATAAATTTCCATCCTTAAAATCATCCCTGCTTAATCTTCCCATTCTTCTTCTTAGTTGGAGAGACTCACACGTTCTTCTTCTTTTCTTCTGCATATCTGGGTCATGCATTCCCTCTCTTGGTGTGTCTCCTTCTTGATTTTCTTCACATGTATTCTTTGCATTCCTTTATCCCATTTAGGAAGGTTCTGGACCTATCTTGTTCCTTCTTTTAGAAGGAAACTCGAGTCATTCTAGGCTTGCAGGAAAAATTGGCCTCTGTGGTACTTCGAGCTAACAATTTTATGTCTACCCAGCCAGACCCTCCACACTTCCATTCTCTGGGGTGGTTGATGGTTCAACCACCAGTCCTTTTCTTATTAACTAATTTGTCCTTGGGATTAGGACGAGGCTTATTATTTCAGCAAGGAGAAAGTTGGGTCATTTTGACATAATGAACCCTCTCCACAGTTTCCTCACTCTTTTTCCTCTAGTGATATCATGACTAGTACTTCAAGGCTTCACCCCCATAGTTAGTCATTGTAAATCTAAAAAAAATATACATTAAAATGATTCCCATGCCATAACATGGTGATCATAATTAATGATTAATTACAAGCTGGGGGAAACAAGGGTATGACAATACCGTAGAACACAAACTACCTAGAATGGTGGTATTTTATCTTTGAATAGATAGAGAGAGATGTCAAATATGCTCATTTGAAAAAATCTATTAACAGAGGCCAAAAGAATGGCATTTTAACATAAAGAAAGAACCATAACTATCGAAAACCCTAACCCTAGGAGGTTAAGCACTAAATGTTTGTGAGCCTTGATGTGGTCAGTTGATACACCAACTTCTCGAGGGTGTAACGTTTGCATACAATCTTTGTTTGGGTCACACACTATATCGTTCAAAATATCTACGTGAAAAGTACAATTTTTGGTAGACCAAGGGACTTTGTGGCCACTCTTGGCCCCCAAATGGCCAAAAAATCATTTAAGGCCTCAAAATGGCTTCAAAAGCTTAGGACCTAAAAAAATATAAGAAAAAATACTAAGATGGAGATCCATGTTGAGTTAGTGGAAGAGGTGGGTGGCCATCGATGTCAACCTGGATCAGTACTCCCCCCATAGGAGGCAATGTTCCCCATTGCTTCAAGGTCTCTTGTCAAATGGGGAAACTTTTGTTGAATTTGAATCCTAGTGAGACACTTTCCTTGGTGAATAATTTTTCCTACTTTAATAACCCAATAGAGTTGTATGTTCTACTGTGAGGTTCCCTTTGTCTTGGTTTCCATGATCTGATCCATCGTTTCCTGATCAATGTAGTCATGATTTAATTCTATAGGGGAAAATGATCAACCACCTCTAAAGTGTCCAATATGAGTGGAAAATATGGTCAAAGAAGCTCCACATTAAATACTGGGTGCAAGCCAAGGAAACGAGGAATACTCAATTCAAAAGAATTCTCACCCACAAACTTCATCATGGTGTAAGGCCCATATCAGAGTGGTATGAGCTTCCTTTGGGGCAGGGGGAAGAAACCACACTTTATCACCAACCTGAAACTTGTGTGGAACCCAATATTGTTCATGTTGTTTCTTGTACTTGACATTGGATTTCTGGAGGATATCATGAACCTATTTTTTAATGTGATAGATCCATTCAACAAATTTGGATGCTCTATCTGCCTTGGTTTGAGAACAAAAGGACTCTTCCTGTGAAAATGCAATGGGAAGAGATACATCAATGGGGGGAAATGGTTGGAAACCAAAGCACACCTGAAAAGAGTTGTGACCAATAGAGTTTTGGAGGGATCATTTATAGGATTGTTGAACATAAGGAAGGCTTCCATCCCATATGTGTGAATTTTTGGATTTGTACATTCTCAAAATATGCACAATCATTATTTTGACCACCTATGTTTTTCCATTAGTTTGGGGGTGGAAGGAAATGGATTTTATAAGTTTGGTGTTGTAATGTACCCAGTCCCCAGCAAGGTCACATCACTGCTAAAATGACCCAATAAAAATTTCTGATACTAAATAAAAATGTGGAAAATAACTTACAACATGACATTCAAGTTCATTCAACTATCCAGACGAATAAAAACGTAAATATAATCACTCTTATTGTGCACAAAAATAACTAAATACATACAACATTATTCAACCACATAAACAGGGACATGAATGCATCTTTCTACTCAGAGTTAGCAACAATAACCAAATCTAACTCAAAGTAAAATTCACAACAATTATATATCAACATTTAACACATCAATACAACATATAAGAACAATTATCTTATAAAAGTATGCAACCCACTACAGAGGGAAAATGTTCCTCCCAACCATAGCCTTGTTGTTCTAGTTCTCAACAACAAGACCCCCCCAATATGGGGATATGAATCCACAAGAGACGGTGGTCCTTAAGGCTGACTAATGTTCCCCTCTTAACACTCAACTCACAAATAATTCTATCCCACCATCTCTCTTCCCCTCAACCTACACAACCCAAGGGATGGAATCCACCTTCACTTCTCAGAGTCTCTCAGCCCTTTCAAATCCCTTCTAGGGCTTCCAACACAGGTTAGACAAGAAGTCTACTTGTTGGGACCTCAAGAATTCTACAGTTGCAGCACAAATTCGCCCAACAAAAAAACACGTGCCTCCTTGGAAGAATTTTTAACAAAACTTCACTCACAGTCCCACAACCTCTTTCTCCACGAAATTCCATCTCCGAACAACCACCGAACATGCCCACAACAAGTACCTTCAATCTTCAACACTCAAAAATCCATTGATGGCCATAAAACTCCTTGTAAAAATAACTCTCTATGCAAAAACGTGAATGTGCAAAACGAGTCTCCTACCCATACAAATTTTCTCTATTTCTCTTGCTTGACTTGCACTCTTTCCCAAGATTATAGTAATCAACCCCCATGCTCTCAATAACTATGAGAAGTGACTCTCACACCAACCCTCTTACATGAATTCAATGATTGGGGCTCTAGAACACTCAACACCTAATGGAAGGTTCATGGTAAGGATAATTTAGAGAGAAATAAGAAATAGGTTTTGGTTTAATAGATATGGATAACTCTCCCCCTTGGACCCCTTCCCTCTCTTATGGATACTTAGCCCCCAAATATCCGTCTATGTCCATCTACAATTGGCAATACATTTTATTCATTATATTCAATTTACATCATTTACATATTACATCGCTTTGGCTCTCAACCACATATTATATTTACAATATACATTACTTGGCTCTTATCCATGTACTACATCTACAACATACATCGCTATTTTTGGGTTTGAAAATGGGGATGTTACATTCCCCTCCCCCTACAAACTACATTGTCCTCAATGCACATAACCATACAGTTTACAAATTGACATATATAAAAGAATTATATCAAAATATTTGATAATTATGCAACTTAATGACTCATGCAACAATTCCAAACAAGAACTCCCCTTTACCCTCAACCCATATATCAGTTGGACAAGAAATCTCAGAGTTGTGGCTTCAAGAACTTCAACTGCCAAAATGGAGTCTTCATTCACTTATGTACAAATGTACATTCAATTTTTCTTCAAAATTTGAAAACATTTGTGGGTATGCTTCCTTCATGGCTTCTGTGTGCTCCCATGTAGCATCTTCAGGACCGTAATAGGTCCATTGAACCTTTACCAAGACAATGTATTTTTTCCTATTCACTTTGACCTTCTGTTCTAGGATGCATACTAGTTCCACCCAGGAATCCCCTTCGTGTTCCACCTGGATCACATTCCAAAAAATCACATGATTAGGATCATGTACACACTTTTTTAATAAAGACACATTGAACACGTTATGGATTTTTATGGATACAGGTAATGATAGCATGTATGCAACTGATACTATCTTTTATAAGACCTCAAAAGGCCCACAATATATCACTGCCAAGTTTGGGCAACTTCCCAATTTCAGGGAGCTTCTCTTGTATTTAACTTTTAAAAACATGTTCTCTCCCACTTTGAATTCTCTGTGTTCTTGTTTTATCAACATAGATCTTCTGTCAATCTTGTGCAAATTTCAAATTCTTCCTTTACCATATATTCTTCCATTTCCCTTAACAATTCTGACCCAATCATGACTCTGTCTGCTGGGTTAACCCAACTTACTAGTGTGTTGCATTTTTTCCATACAATGCTTCAAATGGGCTCATCTTCAATGATTACTGATACCCATTATTGTAAGAAAACTTAACTAAATGGATATAGTCCTCCCACCTAGAAGGATTTTCCATTACGTACATCCTCAACATATCTTCAATTATCCGATTAATCCTTTCTGTCTACTCAACTAACTATGGGTGATATGTTGTACTAAAATTCAAATTGGTCTCAAATACTTTAAATAACCGCTTCCAAAAATTGTAAGTGAACTTGGGATCTCGGTTTGACACTATTGCCTTAGGAACACCATGTATCCTAGCAATTTCTCTCATATAAATTTATGCAATATTGGTTTCCTTATGAGTTACCTTCACTGGAATGAAATTTGCAACCTGTTGAGGGGCTCGAGATCCCTCTAACTCAACAATAGGAACCAAACTCTCCTTAGAGGCCCAATTAGACTCTGCAGATTTTGATGGGTGGAATGGTTCTCTAGATCTTCCGATCTAGATAATTTATTGATGGGATTTACTTAGTGATTGACATGATATCTTTCTGTGGAAGTTCCTCCATATTAAACGTTCTCTTTTTGTCTTTTCTTTTATTAGATGATTCTGATAAAGTAAGGTATGATGGTATAAACCAACTGATAAAAGGTAATCTTAACTACTAAAGAAGGTTGAGCCTGGGATAACCCTCATTCTCTAGCATGCAGACAATGATATTCACACCTATTAAAAGTCTAGTAATAATACATTAACTTGTTGGTATTTCAATAGTGATTGAGATACAATTATTGAAAGAAAATACACATGCAATAAGATGAGTGCAAGAAAAACAGTTTCCTTAGCTCTACCATCAATCACACATTAACACAATGATTTTCTTTTCATCATTAAGAATAAAATAAATGTTGAAATATTGAAACAAATAGATTATTAGTAGATTCAGAAACTCTTACTCGTTACAACATCAACTACTGAAATAAAAGTTGGAAGTAGTTCCTCCTCGATCCAATCACATAACGCCTTTGATGAAAAACAAAATTGATCTCTTGTTCTAAACAAACCTTTTCAATTAAGGTTTCTCAGAAATAATTCTTTACAATTCTCAAAAGAGGGTATTTTCCCCAAAACCATTGACCCTTTCTAAAAGGTCAATGCCCCTATTTATAAAGAATCACTAACTAAAAATAACTGCTACAAGTTTGTGTCAAGTAAAACAAAAGATTGTCACATGGCAATTGATCTCTTTGTTCTCTGGAAATCATCTCCTGGTTCTACTAGAGTGGATGATTCTTCTCATATTTTGAACACTTGACAAAGAGATCCTCACATATGTTAGCATACGAGAATCTATGCTAGTCCATCGGGCTTGAAATGGCTTCCTTCACTTCTATCTCCTGCTCTCTATATTTGATGACTTTGTCACTTAAACACTGCAGAACTGCATGAGCCTTGATCAGATGTTCCATAAACTTCTGTATTTGACCTGGTGTCATGCTTTCCACCTGCGCAATCTCCACTTCCCATGTTGAGTCCTATTCTGCATTTTGTTTGACTATGTCATGGAAGTCGAGAAAGTCTTCGAGTGAGACGAACTCTGGGAGGCCAATGTCTTTCATATCCCGATTGATATTTTCCCAACTTCTTTCATACTCGACCCACCTCTTGTGTATCTCTTGCCGAGGTTCCTAAAACATACTTACCAAGTATTCAACTACTTTCCTTATCCAGATGATGCTGCTATCGATGAACACTCAAATGCCATGTCCCTCCATGTCCTGACCCTTCTACACTGTGATGATGTAATCAATTCATTCTACGACTTGGTATGCATTTTCATACCATCTCTACACATCCTTACAGGTTGATAGTGCCATCAGGGTATCTTCTTGATAATCAACTACACATGTAGTGAAGATATGTATTTCACTCATGAACTTGGCATATGCATCTTGGAACTCACTCTTCAGGAAAATTGTGGCCTCCATTGAGTCTTGGTAATATTTTTCTAGATGGCGCAGATGGTCTAGCTCCTTCTGCGTGGTGGCCAGTTCCTTTTCATCTCACTTTCCTCGATCTAGTGTGGCATCAGTGATAGCCATCCCTGCGTCGATGAGCTCAAATGTCTTCACATTTTCTGTGCTGAGCATCTTCTCCTCCATGGTGATGAGAATCGAGCTATCCAGCGTGAGTATTCTTTTTTGGTGGTCCTCCTCATGATGGATTTCATCTTCCTGTCGTAAGAAATCACTTATATATTGACAACCTCATCAACATGATCAGGGATTTGTTGGTCTCCCCAGGTCAGAGTGTTTCCCAAGCTTCCTGCCATATGTATTTGTTCTAGGACCGATCCTTGTACTTCTTTGACAAGGAAAACTGTTGAAATATTGAGAGAGGGGGGGGGGTTGAATCAATATTACCCCTTTTTAACAATTAACAATTACTTTTTAAATTTTATTGATCACCACAATAAATCAACAATGAATTTTTTAGCACTGAGAGTCACCCTCGGATTGTGGGAGGATAAGCCCAATACCCATCATAGTTTTTGGTGGATGTTGGTTTTATATGAGTGGAGGTCAATGAAAAAAACTCAAAATATGAATGATGTTCAACATAGAACTGAACAAGAAATGCACAGGGAAGTGAGGGCCACATTATCTTCAGTCAGTGAATTGAGTTTAATTGTGAGTAGAGGGAAGACTTAGCGAGAAAGGTGAACAAGAATGCTATGGGAATCAGGATTTCAAGCATATTGGAAAAGAAAAACTCAGACTCAATATCACTCTTGAGCTCAAGCTTGAGACACTGAAATATGTCCAAACAACACAGTCACAACAACACAATGATCAAACCTACATCACAATGCAGCTACAACAACTCGACTAGATCCTCCATGCTCGATCCATTCAGTGTAAGAGGGAAGAAGATAACAAGGGTGTTGACTATACGTGGTCACGATACCACTGTAATCAAACCTACATTACAAAAACATAACAAACTTCGGACTGACAGTCTATCTCCACGACCAGTTCTTCCATCCTTTCTATTTATGGAGTGAAATGAGGTTTCAACCACCGTTCCATTTTAATTAACTACCTTCATCGGGAAGGGGATGAGGCTTAATTCCCCACAGACTGTCATGCATTGCTAGTGGCCGTTTAAGTTCCCCCAGAAATCTTGAAACCGTGATGGTTTCACTTTGTAACGAACGTGGGCGTTTTCAGCCTTTGGTGCAGACCTTGTGAATTTTGCACCCTTTCCTTCATGTGACCTAGGGCCATGACCTGGCACTTATCTCCAAAGGGTGATTTGGGATTTTAGATTTCGGGGATTTTCATACTATGCGACAACAGATTCCCCGAGGCCTGATTGATGAAATCATCACTCCTATAATATCGACGGTTGGATCTACTATGCATATGTCAACTGCAATTTCTTCCTTTTAACCCCGAATCACCGGCTCCACATGATGGGAGCTTACCTTCCTTTCTAGGAACACCTCCCACATGACCTTAGGCTATAACCCTGGGCCCAATTCCTGGGTGCTTCGTAACTCTGGCTTTGCGAGACTTTCCCCCTGCTCCATGAAAAACCTCTGATCCATGAAATCGAGAACACCTCAGATTGGCTACCACCCATCCCCTCATATCCATGGTCCAAATTTAGTCTTTTCTCGACCTTTGATCTCATGACTTTTCTTTGGCACTAATCTTTGAGAAAATTTCAGATTTCGAACACCCGCAAACTGCCCATCTGAACTCCACATGGAATCCCAGCTGTTGGAATCTGTACTTGCCTGCTTGCTTGATTCGAGTTTGGAATGGGTCACTTTGAGTGCTGCACCTTGAGCCCGCAGTTGTGGCCTATATAAACAAAGACTTGGACGACGTACTGGGGGCTCAGAGAGACAAGGGACGAGTGACTGAGAAAAAGAGGAAAGTGATCAACCTTAGATAAAACATAAAATCTTAGGGTGAGACTTCTCAGGTAAGACAACAAGGAAAAACAGGTCGTTCAAAAGAATGAGGGAAAACCGAGAAAGGTTTACAGGCCGAAGTGGGAAAAAATTAAGATTTGGTCTGCGAAAAGGAGAGAGATAGGGAAAAATTACAGACTTAGGTAGAAACCACAAACCCACAAGACTCTAACAAGTTCATGTGATAACATAATTGTATGCAAAATCAATTATATAAATATATTTAACAACAATTACAAGGTTTTATAAATAATAGTGAAGGACACCAGTCCATTTTAGATCACCAACTCTAGGAGACATAGATCCCCTTATTTAGGGCACCAAATCCCTCATCTTTAGGGAACCAACCCTTGGAAGCACCAACTCCCTTATATTTAGGGCACCAAACCTAGGAATCTCCAACTCCTTTATCTTTTACAATTTGCTTAGTAAGGATATGAATCCTTCCATGCTCCTCCCTTCCACCCTCACTTCATAAGAACCAATAGTTCTTCTTCTTGGACTTTGCTTCTGTTTCGATATTCTTATCTAGATTGTAGATACACTTTCTTCTCACCACTCTTTCTCATTTATATAGTCTTCAAAACGACATGAGTTGTAACACATTGTGTCCTTTCGTTTGGACCATCACGCCTCTTCATTTAACTTCACCATAATCTCTACAACTACTGCAAAAATCAACTTCTGCTGAGGCGCTTCCTTCAAACCATTTCATATGACCGACAACGAAAAACCACTGGCTTATTGACTTAAGCGATGTATAATATTTTTCCTTTAATTATCCTATTCCATATGACCACAGGCAGTGACCAGGCGCTAGGCCAAACGAGTGCTTGATCACTTATCAAAATCAACGGTCACATTTTAATCTCCCGATTAGATGGACAGTTCTAATTTACTTCGGGAATTCGGCTATTCCACTTACACTATCATTCCACTGTACTTGATCAATGGTCGAGAATGCTCCCAAAGTGTTCTTGAGATCGGATGACTCATGTCCACTTAGAGACTTCAGCCTTTGGGAATTCAGGACTTAGGCCATTTGTTGGTGATGAAACTCCCGAAGTGACGTAACACTTGATGACATGGCACAGGTCGACTAACTACCACATGCCACTCAGATTTGTGATTTACATGTACCTAAAATGTCGATTTCACCTTGACACTTATCGTTATCTGACTGTGTCCTTGCTGACGTGGTCTGCTAACGTAGTTCTCCTGATGTGGCACATATTCTTATCCTTGATCTAATGGTCAGGATACTTCCCGAAGTGTTCCTCTGATCAAACAACTCATATCCACTTCGGGATTTCAGCCTTCGGGACTTCAGGTAATTCGATTTCCCCACTTCCCATTTCTTCGGAAGTGAGATTCCCCAAAGTGTAACCTCCTCACAACTTTTAACCCAAAATCAATGTTGTTCGTTGATCATGATATTAGATCGACGGTTTGATCTGTCTGCGGTGCTACTTTGCCTTAGTTTAAATCCAACGAATCTTCTTATTTGCTTATCCCATCCTTCCACTTTAAAGTGATCCAACGACAATTGAGAATTCAGATATACGAGATCTCATCCCTTTTGCCTTTCTTATCCTATCCTTCCATTGAAATTGATCCATCGGTCAAAAATGGTCTCAGTGTAGATCAACGATCAGGGATGATTGCGGGGTCCCAATTAGCATGACATTTAAAACTATCATCGAGCTTCGCAATGGAAAACTGCTCATTGGTAGTGGAATTGATGCCAACCGTAGATCTATTTGGCAGGTGACAATCGATGGTCTAGACTAATTGTGGGATTGGAATTATCACATTGTTTAATTATCCCTTCGCTCTCCGCAATAAATACCTGCCCTTGATCTACGCTTTCATATCCGACGATCACGACTTAATATGATCATTTTGTGGATCAAGCATAGTCGTCGATCTTTGAATCTATAAGATCTAACAGTCTAGAATAACTACGGGATTGGAAATAAAATGTTGTTTAATTCTCCTTTCACTCTTTGCAATCTATCCCTACCATTGATCTAGCGCTTGTTGGTCACTATAATTGCTTAATTAATTTCAAACAACCAAGTGAAACATAAATTATCAACCCAGGGAAGTCTTTTGTTTCAAAGATAGCTGCGCACTATATATGCTCAATTCCAAAAGCACTTAGTGTTGTAGTAAGGA
>ML836717.1:6341-19579 GCA_009831015.1 Picea engelmannii | reverse complement strand
TGCTACTCTGTTTTCTTCTCTAACCCTGAGAGCTTCTTCAGTCGTTTGTTCTATCATTTTGAATTTCTCATCCATACTCATAGGTTTGAACCTAGTCATGTTTGGGTTAGATTTTCTCTGTAGTACCTCCTCCCAATCTTGATCACATTCTATAAAAGTCTCTTCATCAAACTTATCATGTGTGTATGGCCAACAGGAAGAAACTTGTGATGCATGCTGGAGAACCAAGCCTTTAGGGTCATGTTTATGGAATTGGCCTATCAAGAACCTATATTCTAGCTGGCTCAAACCCTCTTGTTTAGCTTATGTAGTGTCCTTCACTATGAAAAACCCTACATTGAAACCATAGGGTATGGATGCTCATTTCTTGTCCTTAGGCAAAGTGGTGTTATAGCCCTGCAGGATGGTCTGGTAACATATTTCTCCTACAACGAGCCGGTCTGGGACGTGAGCGGGCAGTAAATGTGGTGCATCGGTGGCCCCAAACACCCTGATATAGGTCGTGGTTTCATTTAGGTGCTAGTGGCCTAATTTTGAAATCATTTTCTTGGCCGCTAAATACACTATTGGGCATTCTTTTTTGAAAATAATGAAAAAAAAATGAGCTATGAATTCATCGCAAATGAGAGAATACAATTTCTTGTACATGTTTTCCCACATGATGTTGAATTATACATGTACAGGTAGCTATGTGATGTGCCATCTCATATTCATGGTGGCGAAGACATTCCTCGCACAGATCATATCTAGCAGATATGAAGCCATGTGAAAAGCAAGTGCTTCTCCCTCCTTTGGTGTCTGAGCATGGAATATATCGATGCTCAATTTCTTGGAGATGATTTAGCCCCACTTGAAGATACTCCCATAAATAGATACAGTGTATTCTAGGGGCATCCATGCCTCCAAGAACTTAGCACAATATTTTTCCCTGAATAATCGACAAATTAGAGCCATTAAGTATATATATGTCTCCCTTAGATTTGTTGTCCCGTACCAACCGTTTCTATGGTTTGTGAATTTATTGTCTTCCTTCCATCAGGAGGCCATTAATCAGCTGGTTTCATGTAATTCATAGAAATTCACCATGAAATTTGTGTTCAACTGCTCCTTCGGGTCCCTGATCTTGTAATATTTCTAGACCTCTGTCGGGAGAAAAAATCTGACACATCCACCATTCTCATCATTTATTAGGCACCTATGCATGTCTACATGATCGATTATAAAACCCAGAGTCTCAATGCATGGAAATACTTGGATTTGAAAGGCTACCATATGCAAGCACGACTGCCAGATATTTGAAAAAACCTGGTCGTCGAGCACCCTTACGTCCAGGTTGTTGTGGGGGATAAACTCCAGGTAATCTTCCCAGTTAATTCTATTGAAAAAATCTCCCCATTGTTGGAGCATCATTTTTTATCCAGTGGTTACTTATATGTCGCCAAAATTAGGGGGTTGAGAAAACGCCTTATTAGTCGATTTTTTGATGACCAGTTCCGCTGTGGGAGAAAATTCTAACTCTCTCATAGCGCCGAGAGAAGATCCTTCACCAATCTCTTCTTCCTTCAATTTTGGTACCCTTGGCAAGCGTCTGCCAATTGGATTCCTTGGAGTCATTTTTTCCTTTAGAGAGAACAATGTTAGACACTGTGTTGTAGATAGAATTCCGATACATAAAAACGTGATCGACAGAATGAAAAAATTAATACAAACCTCTTATTCGCACTAGCTTAACCTGGTTTTGAAATTCTGAGAATCAAACACAACTCTTCAGACGTTGTATTCACTTCTTTGGCTTCTCTGGAAATGAGAAACTTGTGTGTAGTATGTAGGTGTTCAAAGTTGTCTTAGTGATTTAAATGGATATAATACTTACCTTGTCGCATCAGTTATTCAATTTGGTGTGTAGGTGTGTTTCTACAAAATTTTCCACCAGATCCGCATTATGATCGAGATTTAAATGCACTCGTAGGTTGGCGGCGCAGGTGCGTGCTATAATGTGGTTCATTGGCAATTTCAAAATCTTGTTGTTCAATTAGCGCACACGGTAGAAACGTATGTGGAGTGAAACATTAATTGGCCTATTAAATGGCAGAATCAGATCTTATTTTGTGTTGAAAATGTCCCATCATTCCACTAATTTAATGGGTAGATTAGGAGTCAACGCTTTTCTTTAAACAATGTTCGTTGATAAATCTTGGAAAAAACTCCAACGCCAATCCATCTTGTCGTACAACGCTGATGCAGAAATGCTGACTTGGAAGTGTGACTAGGACACAGGGAAACCTAAGGTGACTCGGGATGAAACTAGGTCGTACGAAATGCCTACGCGACAAAGACATATGGCATTTGATATTTGCGTCTTTGTTTAATCGTGTTATTCAGAATCAAGGATTTTCATTAGATAAGGATTTTAACAATAGGTCCTACCCTACTGATTTGGAAAAAATATCAAGGATCGACGATCGACGATACATTTAAACAAGTGTTCTTGACTGTTATCACTGAAATTTCATCAGAAACATTGCATGCAAATGGTTATAGGAATACAACATCTCCAAACACCTATTAGTTCACCCGCATCACCAAAAATGCATTTCCAAGGGGAAAAAATATACAATTGGTCAAAAAATTGACATGCACTAAAACACTAAAGGAAGCATGTGCACAGTGTGTGAGACAAAGAAGCCCGTAGAGCACACAATCACAACTGTGTACAAGAAAATATGCACACTCCTGTGAATGATGAATTTATGGTTTTTGTTGGCCACTCACCCATTTCTAGACCAACTCCCAATTTGATTTGACCCTCAAATCCGAGATGAATCCGAATGGGGGGATGGTCAAAGACCTAAGGGTGCCCTAAAGGGCCCCTTGTCCACACTAAGAACCAGTTGGATATTGCCTCAAAGACATGCTATAAATGGAGGCCACGTATGCACTAATAATTTAAGAATCTCATAGTATTGTTATGCTGCCTCTATCCTCCCTCAAGAAACCTCTTTTCTTCTTGGAGCATTCTAGCAACATCGAAATAATCTATTCACCTCACCTCTTGACGGAATAGGATTGGATTCTTCACCATTTTCTTTCTAGTTTATCATTGTAAGAAGAGCTCTCAAATAGGGGACACAAGATCTCTCCCAAGGAGGAAGAGAGGATCCATAAGTCCTCCTTTCTCTACATTGTTTTCTAACTAATATAGTTATCCATTGGTGGAATAATCATTGGTCATTTGGTTGATTGATTTTGGTTCAATGTTTCTTATGCATTTTAGTTTTATTTCCTTAGTTGTTTCCTTAGTTGTTTCCTTAGTTGTTTCTAGCTTAGTTGTTTGTTTATTTCATGTGCTTGGATTTCTTAATTCATACAGTAACCTTTGTCTTGTCTAGCAGGCCCAACTAGACTTGTAAGTGCCCTTGTTTTTCTCACCCAAGTGACAAAACAAACACAATAGATTGGCGACCATACTGGGGATAAGGTACCAATTTCCTCCCTATTTGGGTTGTTTGAGCACTTCTTTTTGACCCATTTTCCTTGCAGGAACCATAACCGACCTAGCCTTACTTGTCAGGTTCTAAGTTTGGTGCTGGAAGAGGAGAAATCCACTTAAAATCCCCCCCCCCCTCTACACGTATCAGAACATGCGTGGGTGTTCCATCCCACATAAGCGCATTCTGAGCATTGTGCACCAAAAGCACTGCATTCCTCTATGCATTTTGTGCAATGTGAACCAAAAGGTCCTCAGTTCTCTTCTCATTGTGTGCCCACTGTTCCTCTGTCTAAATTGTAACCCACACATCTGTCCAGAATTTCAACATTGTAAGAGTCTTTGTGATGATTTGAAGGCCCCTAGCCTTCAAAATATTTCTTTTATGCAATTTATAAATGCACTACACTTAGATTCCTCTCCCATATGAGAGGTTAGTCAAAACATAGGAACTTAGGGGTTTAAAAGGAACCACATTTCTCTTCTTTTTCTTTAGTTGCCACAAGGATGTCTTGCTTTGATTGTAAAAGTTAAGTCAAGTGTTTTTTCTATCACATATAAAAGCACTTGCATTGGGACTAGAAATCAAACTTTAATCATTGAGTATTCTCTTCTCTCACACCATACAACGATCTTGAGAATCAGAAAGGTGATTAAGGGGACATTTCATCTCCCTTAAAATATTTAGGAGAGAACGAAGCCCCCCTAGGGAACCTCTTAGTTTATTTTTCAAACATCTTAAATTTGTAAGGGCCCATACATGCCCACATGTTGCAAAAATAGGATAGTTTTTGAAGCTACTTTCTTAGTTTTCATTACTAGGAGAGTTTAAAGATCAAAGTAACGGGCCCATACATGCCCACATGCTTGCAATCTAGGATAGTTTTTTGAAGCTTTCTTTGTATAAATCAAATTAGGGAGTTTAAAGGATTGACAAGGACCCATATGTCCACATGGTAGTTCTTTAGGGCTTTTAAAATTCTACAAGGTTGTACCAATGATATCTAGCAAGATAGGTAATCAATATTTGTAAGGACCACAGGAAGTCCACATGTTGCAAATTGACACCTAACTTATTAGAAATTTGGCACATTTGTTCACTTGCTCACACACAAAGTCACTCCTCACTCACATAATTTCATCTCGAATTGTGGAGGTTGAAGTAGGTTTCCTCCAAAGGAATTCTGAAACGTCCCACTATCTCTTGAAGAAATTATCCACAACCATTTAATTGAAACGAGATTGGTTCACACTCCCAATCTTTCAACCAACCACATCTAATTTTTTTCTAAAAACTCACTAATTTTTCCTCCATAGGAGGTGCCAAAACATTTGTTTTAGGCTAGGTAGGATCTCGGGGGTAGGCATCCAAATAACCCCCTGTTCTCTGGTTCTCACATCTTCAAACATTAGAAGTTGACAAATAGGGAGCATTAAAATCCTCCAAGTCAAGTGTTCCTAAAACCATAAGGAAGGGAGATACCCGTGAAGGGTCGAAGCCCGAGGTCTGGTTGTTCTATGCATCCCCCCTTGAGTCACCCAACTCTTGGAAGGGATCCAGCCCGTGACCTGTTTATGAGGCCAAAAATCTAAATTCTGCACTTTGACCGAGGTACCTAGTATCCAATTTTAGGACATCTACCCAAGTGGCAATTGTGGAATGCAATTGCACCTTGATCAGATTTTGTGTGGCTATTGGGAAATATTTCCATCTCTCTCAAGATATGCACCCTCTACCCCTCATTCTAACTAATTTTTTCATCCTTCACTAGTTCCTCTTCCGGTGGCTTCAGACCCCACTGTTGAGTGCTATTGGAAGGTCCAATGCTATTTGAGAGGAAGGACATTACATCTTTTTTAGGACACGAGCATTTTTTTTCTTTGTTCTCCCACGCATTCAAAATCCACCTACCCACATTTATGCTTCTTTTCAATTGATTTATGTATGATGCTCATTTAATTACATGCAATTGTGAGATATATTGTGAAGGTCCAAATTATACAAGTCTCTTGTTCCTTTATTGCTCTCATCACCATTTTCACACATTCACTTTGCTAGTCAGACATCATAGGGGACCCACAGAATCCCCATCATTCCAGACACTTGCAAAATCTCCCTCCTATCATAGGAGGAGTTCCTAGTATTTCAAACTCACTGACTCAACGATCTCACACCCCTGTGAGTGCTACTATTTTTGGATCAAATTTACTTGGTTCCACTTTACTTGGCTCCAATTCCCAAGGCCCACAATCCACTAGTTCCCCTTCACAAGGAGGCGGGGGGGGAAACTTATTCTCAAGGGATACATACAACCCCACCAAACTCCCCTCAAGGGTCAGGTACACAACCTGCTCACACCATGGCTAGAACTAATCCTCCACCACCACCCCCCATGCCGTATTTGGCATCCCTCAATATCCTTGATTTGAGTAAACTCACGAATGAACCTATATTGCATGACCCCACATGGCCCAATATGCCTACCAAACTACCTTCAAACATTCCCAAGTTTGAAGGAAAATCGTGGGAAGATCCCGCCAACCATGTCATGAAATTTCACTTATGGTTCTCTTCAAACAACATCATAGATAACTCTATCCGCTTAAGGTTATTTCAGCGCACACTCACTGGTCCATCATCCAAATGGTATGTGGACGAAAAGTCAGAAACTCACACAACTTTTGAATCCTTGGCCAAATCATTTTTGGCCTTCTTTCAACTACTAGTTCATCATGACATTGGTCTAGAACTTCTCTTTGAGTGCAAACAAACCTCAGCTACACATATTTCTGGCCACATTCACAAATGGGGTCGGCGACATAGTTTATGCAAAGCATAAACCACCAAATAACAACGTCTCGATTGGTTTCTCAAATCACTTGTCTCTATCCTTGCCAAAGATGTGGCATCCACATTCCCCCAAACCAAAGAGGAAGCCATCAACAAGGCTCAACAGTACGACCTCATTTATGCTCAGTCGAGTTACTTATACACAGTAATACCTGACGCCCCAAGACCCATACCATTCAGCTAGGACAAACTTAGGATGTATCATGCAGTGGATGGATTGATTAGTACCACAACACACCACAATCCATACATCCAAACACCACCTATGTATGGTACACCCCAATATCCGTCGATGTATGGAGGACCCCCTTATTACCCTCCTCCCCCTTATCAACAACCATACCCTGTTTCCCTTCCTCCACCCATGAGTGGACCCTTGTCGACACCCATGATGTGCCTGACCTCTCAACCAAGTTCAGGTACCCCCTCTACCTCATCTTATAGCATGGGGACTAGTGAAAGAGCTACGCCTTCCTATGCACCCTACAGATCATTGCCATAAAATAATCCATATTTTCCATTTTCTGGTCCTACATAGCCAATTGCTCCTCCACCAAGATAACCACATGCTAGAGTTAACTTTGTTCAACCCTCTCCCCAGAACCCCCAAGGGGAAAATAAAAACAAATGTCAAGGGAGTAACAAAAATAACAACCTCCGGATGAACTTCCCTTGCGTTCTTTGCGGTGAGCATGGCCATTACACTCACCATTGCCCCAAAATTATCAACTTCAAATGGATGAAATATTACATGAATGTGCCACATCCTCCAGCATCGCCTGCCCCTCAGCAGGCCCCACAATAGTATTTTTCAACAACCACCCCTGACTATGTTGCAAAACCCTATTCCACACAAAGGTGTGATGAATACCCAACATGAGATGCATCCTATCCCACCACCAATGGGACAATATCAAAACCCTGGAAACCCAACGGATCACAATATCCTCCTCACTAGCGAAGAAAAAATTCTTCTGCAAACACACAATCGTCAATACAGTGCCCCCCTTGAATATACTCCCACCACTCTGGAAGAATCTACAGCTACATCCAGACAACCTTTGATGATTCCACGCCCTAACATTGAACCCGCCATTTGTATCCCTCAGATCCCTTTACGATAGAATGTCAACAACCCCCAAGATAGGTTGACACATAATTATAGTTTGGTCGATGAATTGGTGTAATCTCCTATAGCCATGTCATTATTGGAGGTCCTCCAAACCTATCCAAATCAACGAAAATCCTTTCTTTTCTCCTTGGCAGAAGTCGACCCAGCTAATACTGGACTCATCACATTTGATATAGATTGTGGGGAACCTTGTCTCCCCTCTTTGGTAGCTTTCCAAATACCAGTCAAGATTCAGAACATCATGGTTCATCGATGTATCATAGATGAAGGTGCATCCACATGCATCATGTCCAAATTGTATGGAAGAAACTTGGCTCCCTTGAGCTAATACCATTCACCATCACTTTGAGAGCTTATGATGGATGACCATCCTCTCCTGAAGGGATATTTTAAAATGTCCTCATTGAACTCATGGGAAAAACCATCCTCATCGACATAGAGGTTATTGATGCCTCGCTCGATTACAACATTTTTTTTGGATGTAGCTACATGTACGCTATGAAGGCCATGGACTCTTCTGTGTTTCTAACGATGATGTTCCCCCACAACAGGAATATCATCACCATCGACCAAGTTTCACATTACGAGCCTAACCACTCCTCCAACATCGATAACATCTTACTTCTTGTCCGCACTAGTTCCGATGCATATCCACTCATGGATATGGGCCCCAGAATTTTCAAAGACCCATCTTTGTTGGGGGCATACCATGGAGCACCACCACTCATTCATCCCTCAGCACAAGTGTGTGTCATATATTGTAATGGAACTAAAACTGGAGATACCATTCTTCCCACTGAAACTTCTCCACCCCTCGATGTCCCACCAATTGAAGAAATTCTACCTTAGGAATTACCGAAGAACTCTATGACACCACTTATCCTTGATTTCATCCTTTCCCAAGGGAAAATATCAGTTTGGGAGACAATACCCCAAGCCATCACCCAGATTCCATTTTTTTACCCCCCACCAGGAGTACAAGCTTTTCAGGTAGCCATAATTCTTACCCTTCCCAACATGGTTCTCTCCATTATAGTATGGTATCTACACCCAACCGAGATGGTTCCTCAACTATCCCTCCCTCCCCAATCAGAGGGAGTCCCGATGTAGATTCCCGTACTAACTCCAACTAAACCACCATCACCCCCACCAGCTGGCACCACTGCTACGGCTAGGGGTAGACGAAAGAAGAAATCCCACCGCTTCACTTCCCTCCTGAGTTCAACCCCCTTGTGCACTTTGCGAGAGAGAGGGACACCCCACTAATATATGTCCCTCTCTCCTAGAATTACTCAATCTGATCCAACTCCCTCGAGCAACCACATCGCTCGCCGCTTCACCAAGCACACCTAGTACTTCCAAAAATTCCCCTACTATAGGAAGTAAAGGGATGCGAACCAAATTCACGTGTGCCATCTGTTCAGTGTATGGCCACTACACTCATCATTTCCCTACACTACCTCAGTTTTGACAGACGTTAACGATGGTATGCCAAATATTTCAGCAAGATCCCTCTCCACCCATGTCGCCGGGTATCCACGTCACAGAAATCCATTATGTATCAACCTCAGTCAATGAACATATGAGGTGACCTTTATCTCTTTATGAATCACTTGATCATTTCACGTACCAGTGTCCTATGATCATTAAATACATGCGTCATCAAATGACCCTTATTCAACATCATCCAACCACCTCACCTCCTGTGTTACAAGTGATTCCCTCTATTCCCTCTCCACATATTGTTCACATCACCTCCCCTGAACCTGAGTCACTTCCCACCCCTCCATGGTTCATGGATATACTGTTTGAGGATTTTCCCCCAAATCCTCCCAATTCCCCAGTTCATTTCCCCCAGGAAATCTTACCCCCGACCATAGTTTACAATCCACAGTATTTGGATATTTGGTTTATGTCAAGCATGCCATCACACCATAGTTGCGATCACCCATCTAAATCTTCACCATCTGGAGACAATCACATGGTGAAAATCACCAATATTACCTCCCTAGACCTCCTATATTCTTGCATTTTCCACTGCGACAAAGATATTTTGGAGAAATTAACTACCCTCAATTTCCCATGGAATGCACTCCATAATAGAGAACATTTTCTCTCATAGGAATCCTTTGACCCTCCTAGCCAAGCCTCCATATGTGCAATATAAACCAAGTATTTTATTCCATCAGGGAATATAGACTAGTTCAACAACCCTATCCCCGCCCCTGATGATTTTGAAGAAGGCAACATGGACAACATTTCCCCCACTGTCAAAATCGACATTTCCATCAACCCAGGAATCATATAAGAAATCACCATTGGTGTCACATTCTCCCCTGAAGAACTAGCATATTACAAAGCTCTCTTTCAGGAATACCAGGATATTTTTTCTTGGTCATATACAAAGATGCCTGACCTCAATCCTTCTATTGTCAAAGATCATAATGACACATGGCCCAATGTCTCTCCAGTACATAAAAATCAATGACCACTTCACCCATCCAAATCCATGGCGATCAAAGCCGAATTTGACAAGTTATGCACAACCGAGTTTATATACTCCATCGCATATACCTCATGGGTCTCCAACCCCATCCCCATTAACAAAAAATAGGGCAGTATTCGTGTCTACACTGACTTTCATGATCTCAATCATGCTTGTCCCAAAGACAACTTCCCAACTCCTTTCAACGTCCAAATTATCAAACACTGTGCAGGCCATGAGGCCCTGTCCTTCATGGATGGGTTCTCTGGCTACAATCAAATCCAAATCCATCTAGTAGATTAGTATAAAACTAGATTTACTACCCCGTGGGGTACTTTTGCATATCGTGTCATGCCTTTTGGACTAAAAAATGTAGGTGCTACGTTCCAATGGGCCATGAATTATGTTTTCCATGATCTCGCTCGCATTATCCTCACTTACTTGGATGACCTCACCGCTCAATCCAAGAAATGAACTCAACATTTAGATGACTTACGATTTTTCTTCCAACGATGTCCCCAGTACAATATCCGTTTGAACCCCCTCAAGTGTGTATTTTGCATCACCGTCGGATGCCTCCTTGGGTTCATAGTCTCCCAACATGGCATCAAATTGGACCCCCTCAAGGTCCAAGCTATCACAGAAATTCCACCACCTAGGAATTTGCACCAACTGCAAGCCTACAAGGCAAAGCCAACTTTTTACGATGCTTTGTCCCAGATTACGCCACTCACACACATGTTTTTCTTCGCTTAATGCGTCATGATATCCCATTTATATGGGATGAACATGCTCAAACCACTTTTGATGATTTAAAAGAAGCGCTCTCCAATGCCTCTTTGATTAGTCCGCCCGACTATGATCGTGATTACATCCTCTACTTGTCGGCCTCTGCCATCTCAGTAGTAGGAGTTCTCGTCCAACTAGGGGATGATGACCATGAGTATTTCATTTGTTACATCAGTAAAAATATTTCAGGACCACTCCTCAAATACAATCATGAGGAGAAACTCTCCCTTGCAGTTGTCCTTGCAGTCCAGAAACTGCGTCAGTATATCTTGCTTCGCACTACCAAAGTCATGGCAGATTCCAACCCCATGCAGTACTTTCTTAGTCGATGATAGATCAATGGAAAATTTCCCTGATGGATAGTCATCCTTCATGAATACGATCTATATTTTTCAAGTCCCAAAATCAAGAAAGAACTTTTTCTCACCGAACTCATCATGACATTTCCCTCAGACGCTAAAAGTTGACCCGTCAATACAGAATTTTTTGACGAACACCTCTTCTACATCCCCTCGGATGAGCTCTAGTACGTCGACCTTCTTGTCTACCTTCAGACACATAATTTTAGGTCTCATCTCTCGTGAGATGATCGTCAACGCCTTCACCATCAGGCCCCTCGGTACCTCCTCATTAGTGACGTTTTGTATCGACGTGGGGTCGACACCATAATCCACCGATGTTTGACCATCGATGAAGTAGATAGAGTCTTGAACGATTTCAATAGCATCACTTGCGGTGTCTACATCTCAGGTATTCCCACCACCCAAAAAGTCATTCGAGCAGGATACTTCTAGTCCACATTGTTTCATGATTGCATCCACGTTGTCAAGCGATGCAAAAAGTTCCAGCTTTATGCAAACAAAGCATGAGTGCCACCCGCTCGTCTACATCTAGTAATCACCGCCGACCCCTTTTGCAAATGGGGAATTGACTTCATAACTTGCAACCCTCCATATAGTAATGGACACAATTACATCATCATGGCAGTTGATTACTTTACCAAATGGGTTGAAGCTATGCCTACCTTCAACAATACCGCTGACACATCAATGCGGTTTTTCTTCAACCACTTTATTACCCGTTTTAGAGTTCCACTACAGTTAGTCTTCAATCATGGTAAACACTTTGAGAATGAGATATTTGTCAAACTCTCCTGAAGGTTAGGCTTCTCTCATGATTTTGCCTCCTGATACTACCCTCAGTCCAATGGATAGGTCGAAGCTATTAACAAAGTCCTCAAAACCATGTTGCAATGCACTGTCAACAAACATAAGACCAACTGGCATCATATGTTGTTTTCAAGATTATGAGCTTATCACAAGATAGTCAAAACTACCACTAGTTTTACATCATTTCATCTCATCCATGGGATTGAAGCCACCCTCCCCATAGAGTGAGAGATTCCCACATTGCGCACCACCATCGAGCTGTTACCTGACATTGCTCCAATGGAGCAACACTTGTTGAACTTAGATTTACTGGATGAAGATCACCAGTATTCCTTACAAAACAATGAGGAATCTAAGAAAGGATCGAAGGCCACCTTAGACTGCCATGTCAACCTTCACTCATTTAACAAAGGAGATCTCATCCTAGCCTACGATATCGCTCATGATACTCTCGATCATGGGAAATTTGAGTCATGATGGCATGGAACCTACATCGTCCAACAATGCCTCACTAAATGCGCATACATCCTAGCCTCTCCAGAAGGATACCCTCTCAAAGAGCCTTTCAACGGGTTGTACTTAAAGAAGTTTTATGCCTAAGCATAGTCATTTTACACTAGGATTATTCTTCGTACACATTTGTAGATTTTTTAGTCTTATTTTTTCACCTCCACTCCTCATGTCTGATCTACCATTCATGTTATTGACTGATGTCTCCTCCATCGGCCTACCACATCAGTTACACTGACAGAGCTAGTCGCTGGACATAGAATCTCACTTTAGCCGCTTGGGCCCTCTACACCCCCTCACATGAACTTCTCCACTCCAACGACATATGTTTGGGCTCAACAACCAACAACCAAGAAGAATACACAGTCTTCATTGGCCTCCTTGCCGAAGCCAGTCACCGCCACATTTGTCCCTTAGCGTCTTATTAGATTCCCAACTTGTCGTCTTGCAACTCAACAATGTGTATTGTGTTCGCGATCCTTGCCTCTTTCGCAAATACCTGTAAGTTAGACTCTTATCTCGACATTTTGATTCAATTACATTGACACATATTCCATGACAATTTAATCAAATAGAATATAACATGGATAACCTAGTGTTAGATTGGAATTTATCACATGAAGACATCATCACACACACATAAATCATCAAACGTTTGTCGCAACATATAGATTAGACATCATAAAAAACATCATACAAACATCAAGATATGTAAACATCATAGAGATCCCAAACATGTATCTCTCTCTCTCTCTCTCTCTCTCTCTCTCTCTCTCTATATATATATATATATATATATATATATATATATATCA
>ML836716.1:81035-95959 GCA_009831015.1 Picea engelmannii | reverse complement strand
TGAGCAAGCTCTCGCGCGACAGAGGGATGAAATGATGGATAATTTTGCACACATTCTTCAACACCTGTCGATAGCAATAGACACATCTTCATCAAGTGGCCATTTTGGAGGAACCTATCCCTTCAAGGTACAAGTTAATTTTGATATTCCCATATTTGAAGGTCAGATAGATGTGAATTCCCTAGAAAAATGGTTAAATCTATTAGAAGGTTATTTCTCGGTTTAAAAAATTTTCGACAGGGAAAAGATCACCTTCGCACTCCTTAAGGCTCTTCCCTAGGTCAAACATTGATGGGAAACTTACTGGTAGCAAAGTTCCACAGAGGAATCTAGAATATATGGTAACGATCATGTTGATAACTACGCGGTCAAATAACAGTGCTATCATGTTGATAACTATGAAGACCAGTACATGAGATGGAACACACTGCGGCAATAAAAGAGCCAAATAGTGTTGGAGTTCACAAATACTTTCCATACGTTGCACACCAAGTTGGGTATCAAAGACTCCGAGTGACATCTGGTTCTGAAATACTGTGGGGATTTGGATAGGTACATCCAAATTG
This sequence comes from Picea engelmannii, assembly GCA_009831015.1. NCBI lineage: Eukaryota > Viridiplantae > Streptophyta > Pinopsida > Pinales > Pinaceae > Picea > Picea engelmannii. The sequence goes on along the minus strand of ML836716.1, from coordinate 95,393 downwards.
AAATGGATTTCCTAAACATCTCATCATTGGGAGTTGCCTATCGATATGTTGTCAAAATCGAGAAGAAATTTAGGCACCAGAACAAATGGGAATTCAGGTCTGCAAATCTGCCACAACCAAAGCATGGTAAAAACGACCCTAACCAACAACCTCTAGACAACCATTCCAAGACACAGGACAAAAAGGGTAAAGGGAAGATGAAGAATGACACTGGGAAGTGGTGTGACTTCCACAAAATCCCCTGGCACAACACTGATGAATGTCACTCGAAAAGGTCATTGGTTGCCAAGGTAAAATACACGAGGCCGAATCATGATTTAGAATCCGACCCAGAAAATATTGAAAACAGATAGATCATCGACGCAGACCCCACTGCTACTGTCGTGACCACAACAATTCAACCAGAAGAATCAGTAGATCTTGAAGAAGGGGAGTGCCTCTTCCATTCACATATGTGAGTAAAGGGGACCCCATTACATTTCATTGTTGATAAAGCTAGCCAGAAAAATCTCATCTTAGCTAAGGCCATCAAATAGTTGGGGTTGTCGACAACAACACACCCTCAACCATACAACATTAGGTGGCTTCACCAAGACGAGATCTCTATGTCAGCCAATAATATTGCATGTCCTATGGCATCCAACCCTTCAAGGATGAGGTAGTGTGTGATGTTGCCCCTCTTTATGTATGTGATGTTGTTTTGGGCCAACCATATATGTGGAGACATCATGTTGTCTATGAGTCTAGACCCCGTAGTGTCATTATTACTTCGAAAGGTCAACTCTATAGGATACCATAGGTAGTTCCGACTACTGCTCCACAAAAATAGTGCCGCAAGGTAATCTCTCATACTGCAAAATTCATCCTCTTCACAATCTGTTCAAAGGATGAACAAAAGACCGCTACAAACACTACAACCTCAACACCTTCTATCCAACAAAAATAAATTATTTCTTCACCTACAATGGTGCCTACACATTGCCCCGTCAAACCCAGAGACAATAGCTTGGTGGATCATATTCAACCATGCCAGCAATAGGCGTGTGACAGTCTTCCACAAACCAAGGAACACAACTTCTCCAACAAAGCACGCAACTCACCAAGATTCAAATTCAAAACATGCTTTCCCCTCTTCCTTGGGCACTCAACGCAATGGAAACCATTGCTTCCTAAAGGGTGAGGATTGATCTGAGTGGATATTGGTGGCCACCTACCTATTCCAACTGGCTCCTCTTGTCATTTTTTAGTACAACTCGTTCTTCTATACTTCTTTATAATTATGGGTTCTACACTTTTGGGGTTGTCTGAATCCCTACACATCTTCCAGGTGGATAGTGGTGGCCTCCCACCTAATCCAACTAGCTTATTTTGTATGTTTTCATGTCAACACATCTTGATGTACTTCCATGGCCGTTTTGGGCCCCTAAACAATGTTTTTTTGGCTCGCCATAGTCAAACTGTAGATATTGTAAGATTTTTAGGGTGTAATGCATAGTCCTCAAAAAGACCTTTCCAACAGATTATCACGCGCCTAAAACGAAGATCGTATGCAAAAGTTACGACCCCCGGAAGTTAACGTACTAACTTACCCAAACGGGGCCCACATGACTTTTGGCATTTCATCTACTAGGGTTAGGTTTTTGGATGTCTAGGGTTTTGGAATTCTTGTTTATCATAAAAAGGCCTTCAGAGCCTCATTGTAATAATCTTCTTGTGAATGAGCGTAGCCATCACATCTCTTCTCAGAGATAAAGCTGCCACCATTCTAGCGAGTCTTGCACTCTGTATTTTTACAGTCTCTTTACAATTATTTCTTAATAGAAATCAAGTATTGTTGTATTTCTCTATTTCTGGCAATTTTCATGAGTGTTTCATTGTAATATCTCTACTTTCATTTCGTTCTGAAAATAATCTGGATCAATGTTGGTTGATTTCACTGTTTTGTTTGTTCCTCTTGCAAATCTCTACTTTTATGAAACATTTAACAGAGAAATTGGAGTTACAACTTGAGAGGAAAAACAACGATTAAAAAAGGTATGGATTTCTATCTTTTATGTTTCTTTTGAACCTAAGGAAAATAGTCTATTTTATTTCATTTTGTTCTAGTTTCGGGTTCCCAAACTAGGGAGATTGGTCTATCTCCGAATTCACTAATTTATCCACAACAGAAGGGATTTTCCTAAAACCCCATTGAAAACACTGGCTACAACAACACTCAATAAGATATCAAATCATAATGCCAAGGTGAAGGGTTACTCCTCTATTTGTCCTTCCTTTGGAACTTCTAGATCTTTCCCCCATTTTGACCAAATCAAATCTGTTAGAGATAAAAAACGCACCGGCATTTTTGTAAGAACGATGCCTAATATTGGAGGGAAATTTTTGATAGATTCCTGAGCTCCAAATGTAGATCTGAAAGCACCATTGGAAAGCTTAGGATTTGTATATGTCGATCGACTATTTAAGCATGCAAAATGGACTCTCCATGACTGAGAAATTTGATTTTGAAAAAATCTGCGCTTTCACCAGCGTAGAAGGCAGAATTATGACTAGTTAGCTGGTGAAAGCTCCACCTTTCAGCAGCTAAGGAGCAGATTTTAGGGTAAATTAGCTGGTGAAAGCCTGTCACGGCCAGAATAGCCAAATTTTCGCCCAGATTAGGATTTTTTGGGTTTGAATGGTTTGAAATCTTTTTCAATAAGCTGGTTATGACTTATCAAATCAAAATCTGAAGGCCATTCTTGGAGATGAAAGTCAAAAGGGAATTTTTTGACTAGATTTGGTGATTTTCAAGGGCAAAATGATAGGGATTTTTGGCACACATTATCAAATTCAAATTCCACTTTCAAAGGAACAGATCAAAGAGCCTTGGAAGGCTAGGATACACTTCATCAACTTTCAACCAATGTTTGAAGACCAAAAGATAGAGGTTGACCTCATCTTGAGGATCTCTCCTTATCTTTTGTGAATCAGTTTTGACTTTCTATTTTTAGAATATCAGATCCATTGTTTTAGAATCTAAAAACTGATTGTAATAGGCTATAAATGCCTCTTTTTGCTAAGAGACAAAGGTTCAATTTTGGATACTCTTTTGCTATTGTACTAAGACACTTATTTTTCAATACAGAAAGACAATCTTCTTTTGTTGTTAATGACAGATTTCTTCATCTATTCCATTGCTCTATAATTTGATTCAATTTAGTTCAGCTATTAAGAACTGTCATCTTCTTATTTATCTCATATCTTGAATTAAATGACCTCTTGCTGGCTTGTATGATCCTGCACACTGCTGTACTTGATTATCTAGATCAATTTTCTCCATACCTTTTGATATTACTCTATCTAATCATTGATTCCTAAAAGCACTATTTCATTCGATTGCATTGTGAGTTGTCTTCCCATTAGCTATTATCAGTTATCCCATTGATCCACACTTTCATTATTCATGATTTCTTAAGTTACCAAGCATCCTTAGCCTACAACCCTAAGGAGTTTCTTGGAGTAATAACAAAATGGCGTCGTTGCCAGGGAGAGGAGTTCGAAGCTCAGGTTCCTTGGGAGACGACATAGATCAAGCTTTGATGATAGACAAAGCCTAGACATTATTTCGGTTGTAATAATCTATCTGGTGACTCCATCAAGGATGAATTCAGTGGTGACTCCATTATTCAAAAATCTGTTGGCGACTCCACTGTTATGAAATGGAAAAGATTCTAGCTGCGAGGTATGCATTTTGTGATTTTTCAGACATAGCTGGTTTTCCTCATCCAGTACCTACTAGAGATGAATGGGAACATAGTATCCCCAGATTTCATGGAGAGAAGTGGGAAGTACCAGCTGAGCATTTGCTGGATTTCCATGACTTCATTGACCGGCTTGAAATTGTACATGAAGATGTTCAAATTAAGCTGTTCAAATTTTCTTTAGAGGGAATTGCTCTTGACTGGTGCCAGTCTCTTCCGGATGCAAGCATCTTCTCTTTGGCTGATTTTCATGCTGCCTTCCATATATTTTGTGAAGACCATTTTTCGGATGACCTTCTCTATCCTGAATGTTGTCATGATTTCATTTTGTTGAATAAGAAATCAGATAGTTATGTGAAATATGCTATAGTAGGAGATGCTTCTCATCATGACCAAGATATTGATGATCTATAGGATGATGGCCATAGTATAGATGTTTTAAACAGTACACCAAATACATCCACTATCTTAGATTGTTATCAAGATCATATTGCCTCTTTTGAAAACTTAAAAAGTGAAGAGCAAATTGACAAGACAACAAGTGACAGTTTTAGATATGCAGAGGATCATGAGGGCTGCCTACAGTTTCAAGATTTGCAGAGACTGGAAATTTGTAGCAGACATGAAGAGGGTGAAGAAGAGCAAAAACAATTAGATCAGCAGTACATCATGCATGTTTCTTTGATCGAAGTTGAGCAGTTTACAGTTGACATGGAGATCGGTGGAAGCCATTGACAACAACATGTCAATCTTCAGTTGGAACAACTGCTTAAAAAGGTACTTCTTTATGAATTTGATGACCCTATTGCTAACTATTTGGATTCTATGAGCAGCATAAACCCAAGGATATTTTTGTCAGAAGAAGATTGTTTTTATCATGTATTTAAACCTTTTTTCTGCATGATATGGCTTCCATTGTTGTTCAAGTCAAGATCAAGCATGATATCAGTAAATCAGTTTCTTACTTGGCTGCATTGGAAATTCAGTTTTACTTGATCAATCTACCTCTACTGGTTAGAGTAGGAATAGACAGAAAAATAAGCTCGTCCTATGAGCATGTAGATCGCTTTTAGTTATTGTTGAATAAGCAGAGACACATTGAGTTTTTTTATAGAATCACAGTTTTGGAGGTGAAAGTTCATTTTGGACAAAGGCAGAGCTTTCATCAGCGCACAGGACAATTTTACAATCAGTTAGCTGGTGAAAGGCAGCTCTTTCACCAGCTAACCAGCGAATCATAAGGCGAGTTAGCTGGTGAAAGCAGAAAAAAACATTGTTGAAAAGGGACGAGCAAAGTTAGTTGTTCCTCCAAAAGTGGTTGTGCTGGGGTGCATGGCAGAACATTTGAAAGAAAAAATAATTGAATCAGACAATATGGTTAATGAGGATATGGACATGTCGCTCCAAAATTGTGTGGTGTCTAAACTGCAAAGTGGGCAGATGGAAGTGCATAGCACTGGAGAAAATGGTGAACCAGAGCATTACAAAGTAGGGCAGACATGAATAAGGAAAGGAGGAAAATGACTTGCAAACTCAGAAAAGAACCGAGTTCATTCGTTGAGAATGACAGTATTAGTTGATGTTCAGAATGGTCAACCCTTATTTGATAGAAATATTCTAGATTGTCCACATACTTCCATCAATTTAGAAGAAAATGAAACATCCAGCCCATATGGCATAATCAGAAAGGGAGAAACAGTCACAACTGCTCAGGATAGTGGAAGATCAAAAGCTGATGCTGTAAATGTTCAGAGGATGCTTCTAGTGAGGACAATTCATCCCTCTGAGAATAAATTAACTGCTGACTATATTGAAACACAAGAGTGTCTTAGAAAGAGCATTTCAGAATTGAATTCACGGGTTGAAGATCCATTGCCTGATGCATTGCGAGTTGCTGAAGGTCAGGTGGATATGAAAGAAAGTGTTCCTTTGGCTGCTCTTGTAAGATGGAATTGAACAATTAGAAAATTCAACCAATGAAATTGACATAAATTTATTACAGAAGACTCGCAATGATAAGGATAACCAGGCCCAATGTTTGGAGAAAAAAGGAGTTGAAGGCATCTTTTTTGGAGTTTAAAGAACATACAGGTGTCCGAGCAACTGACAAAGCTTCGAAAACTAGATGTTACCAGATGCTCTTACTTAGAAGAGCTGCCGGGTGTTGAACATTTGTGGTCGCTGGAGAAGTTGAAGGCATCTGGCTGTGGGAAGTTGAAGATCATACAGGTGTGTCATAAGCTCACAGAGCTTTGAGAACTAGACGTTCTGGATGCTTTGAATTAGAAGCACTGCGAGGTGTTGACTTAGAAGCTCTGCCAGGTGTTGAACATCTGAGTTCGTTGGAGGAGTTAGCATTGGGCTGTGGGAAATTGAAGAGCATACAGGTGTCTGAGCAGCTGACACAGCTTCGCGGACTAGACATTTCTGGATGCTTTGAATTAGAAGCGCTGCCGGGTGTTAAACATCTGAGGTGGACCTAAAGGACAAATTGGCATCGTAAATCCCTCATCCAGACGCGCTATCAAACTTTCAGATCCGTTTAAAGTGGTAATAGATGGTCAAAATTCCAGTTTGAAGAGCAAACTTATCATACATCTGTGCGTTTCAAGTATTGAATGGTTTAAATTCTGCTGCTGTGATTAAAGTCTGAACAACTATTGCCTCAAAATTCGTTACAGGTTGGATCTTGCGGGGCGAGATTTGACAGATGCATTAATGAAGATCTTGACAGAGAGAGGGTATTCATTCACCACCACTGCAGAGCGTGACATTGTCTATGATGTGAAGGAGAAGCTTGCATATGTGACACTTGACTATGAATAGGAGCTTGAGACAGCTAAAAGAAGTTCTTCAATTGACAAAATTTATGAGCTCCCTGATGGGCAGGTGATCACCATTGATGCTGAACATTTTAGATGCCCTGAGGTATTGTTCCATCCTTCTCTAATTGGGATGGAAACTGCTGGTATCCATGAGACAACATACGAATCCATCATGAAGTGTGACGTGGATATTAGAAAGGATCCATATGGAAACATTGTGCTTAGTGGTGGGTCTACTATGTTTCCTGGTATTGCTGACCGTATGAGCAGGGAAATCACTGCACTGGCTCCTGGCAGCATGGAAATCAAGGTCGTTGCACCTCCAGAGAGGAAGTACAGTGTCTGGATTGGAGGTTCTATTTTGGCATCTCTCAGCACATTCCAACAGATGTGGATTGCAAAGGCCGAGTATGATGAATCTGGTCCTTCCATCGTCCACAGAAAGTGTTTTTAATTTCGGTGCTTATATTACTTTAGTGATTTGTGAAGATGTGTATTCTAGACAATGTTTGCTTGAGATGGTGGCAATAGTGCTAAGGTCAAGATTCAGTTTATTTTACCTGAATCTCTCTGCAATCGTCTTTACTCAGGAAATCTAGAAGATGGCTGACGCTGAGGACATTCAACCACTCACTGAATCACATGCAGAAACAAATATTACATTAACAGAGGGAATGAGTGGTTTGCCCAACAAAGTAGATACTGAGAATGTGACCACTAGTGCATTACCTAGAAAAGTGCATTCTGGAAAGGTGGTGTTCGGTAAGATTGAAGATTCTGTGGATGTAATTGGAAAATCGTAACTTGCTTGTAATGAGGGTAGATTTCTTTTGCAAAATAATAATATTGAGGCTAGGACATCTACAAATACTAATGAAACAACTGCAGATGGATATTGCAATCATTATTCTCCAGGATATGGTTTGTATTTATCTGGTGTAGAACAGGTGGATATGGCTGTTGAGTCTAGCCCTTTGGACCATCCTTCCACCAATTCCCTGCATAAGGGGGAGCCTCAAAACAGATACACTGGTGAAGAAAATATTTTTGCAAGAAGCATTTTCATTCCCCCTTTCTATAACACTAGGACATTCTTCTGTAACATCACATGCAAGCCAATGCATTGCAACTACCAAGGAGATTGAAGCACACTCAAGCTGTTAGCATGAGGATTTAATTTTTAGATGTTCACCAGAACCTACAGAAATCTCTTCAACCAAAAATCCCATTAGTACCGTGGAAGAGGCTAAAGATGTTGCACCTGTTTTTCCAGAAGTTCAAGGGTCCATATTATCATAGAGATGAATGTGTGAAAAGTAATTTTTCTACTGGGTTTGTAGCCATATCAGGTATGCCGGATCTGTACTCTGAATCTGGAAATGACATAAACCATGTCCCTGTTGAGGTGGGTCTAGATATTCATCTAGAACCTGGGGAGCAAGTGAGAACAGTTGTTAAGGAAGACACTTTCCATGATGCAGAAATCAAATTGGATGACAATTTTCATATTGATAAAGCCAACATAAATGTTGTCCCCTCCGAAATGGCCAGCTGTTCAGAAGATCCACTTCTATGCCAGTCACTCCTTGAAAAATCTAGTGAACCTCTTTCAACAGAGGATGATGTTAAAGTATGTGATATTTGTGGGGACACAGGTTATAAAGAGATGCTTGCTGTCTGTAGCATGTGTAATAATGGTGCCAGACACACTTACTGCATGCCAAGTATGTTAGACGAGGTGTATGAAAGTGTCTGGCTGTGTGAAGGCTACAAGTTGCAGCAGAATGCAAGTGTCAAGACAGTTGAGACACCTCCAAACTTGAGAATGGTGTTGAAGCCAACATTCTTGACCAACAGGAAACATAACTATGGTTGAGTCACACACTTTGACTCTAGATCTATATGTTCATCAATTACACGCATAATCCCTAGATAGGAGGAACCCATCAACAGTCATGATGGAAGGTCTACCAAAATGGGGAGAGAAGAATTCATCATTGATGAAGCATCTATAGCAGAGTTTACAGGTCTGCCAAGAATTGGAGAGTGCTGATTCAAATCCACAGTGCCATCAAATATAACATCCAGATCTTATTTGTTGCCCATTCACAAAGACTTGATTTGGAAGAAGGACATTCCAATATCCTTTCTGGAACCAGTGGCAAGAGGACAGTCACATCGAAGTCCAGTAAGAGAGAGAGGAGCTTCATCTAGCAAGCCCTAAGGTCTTTGTACTCTTGCAGGTAATCGAGATTCATCAAGTTTTGATTTTTGGGTAAATTTCTGTTTTCAGTGGTTTAGGCGAGCTTGTATGTGCTCATTAGCCACCGAAAAGGCTGAATGACTCCATGGCCCAATACTAAAGGCACAAGGTCTGCTAGGTTCTTGGAAACCTCACAGGGAGGTATCCATCCCAGTTGGAGCCAGATGTTAGCGATAAAAAATGCACCGACATTTTTGTAAGAACGATGCCTAATCTTGTAGGGAAAATTTTGATAGCTTTCCGAGCTCCAAATGCAGATCTGAAAGTACCATTGGAAAGCTTAGGATTTGTAGATGTCGATCGACTATTTAAGCATGCAAAATGGACTCTCCATGACTGAGAAATTTGATTTTGAAAAAATCTGCACTTTCACCAGCGCAGAAGGCAGAATTATGACTAGTTAGCTGGTGAAAGCTCCACCTTTCAGCAGCTAAGGAGCAGATTTTCGGGTAAATTAGCTGGAGAAATCCTGTCACGGCCAGAATAGCTAAATTTTCGCCCAGATCAGGATTTTTTGGGTTTGAATGGTTTGAAATCTTTTTCAATAAGCTGGTTATGATTTATCAAATCAAAATCTGAAGGCCATTCTTGGAGATGAAAGTCAAAAGGGAATTTTTTGAGATTTGGTGATTTTCAAGGGCAAAATGATAGGGATTTTTGGCACACATCATCAAATTTGAATTCCACTTTCAAAGGAACAGATCAAAGAGCCTTGGAAGGCTAGGCTACACTTCATCAACTTTCAACCAATGTTTGAAGACCAAAAGATAGAGGTTGACCTCATCTTGAGGATCTCTCCTTATCTTTTGTGAATCAGTTTTGACTTTCTATTTTTAGAATATCATATCCATTGTTTTAGAATCTGAAAACTGATTGTAATAGGCTATAAATGCCTCTTTTTGGTAAGAGACAAAGGTTCAATTTTGGATACTCTTTTGCTATTGTACTAAGACACTTATTTTTCAATACAGAAAGACAATCTTCTTTTGTTGTTAATGACAGATTTCTTCATCTATTCCATTGCTCTGTAATTTGATTCAATTTAGTTCAGCTATTAAGAATTGTCATCTTCTTATTTAGCTCATATCTTGAATTAAATGACCTCTTGCTGGCTTGTATGATCCTGCACACTGCTGTACTTGATTATCTAGATCAATTTTCTCCATACCTTTTGATATTACTCTGTCTGATCATTGATTCCTAAAAGCACTGTTTCATTCGATTGCATTGTGAGTTGTCTTCCCATTAGCTATTATCAGTTATCCCATTGATCCACACTTTCATTATTCGTGATTTCTTAAGTTACCAAGAATCCTTAGCCTACAACCCTAAGGAGTTTCTTGGAGTGATAACAAAATCTTCTCTTTATTTTCCCTCCAATTCTATTTAAATATAATTGTTTATTTTATTTAATGTCACTTTTAGGGTTTTAAAATATTTTACCTATTGACACCTCCTTGAATCCCTTTTCCCTTGTTGACTATAGCCTACGGGAGTCGTATAGGCTATTGAGTCACCCCCTCATCACAATCACTTGGTGTTACGAGGAAAATCTCTCTATGGCAAGGAGTAAAGCACAACAGACGAAATGACACACATAAATAAACTCTAATCCCAAGTATGTTATATAAATGAAATGCTAGCAAGACAAGGCCAAGAGCCTACCTCCTCCGGACTTTCGAAGAAGACCACTGTTGAGCACGCAACCCAAAGATTTATACCTGCAACTTGTTTCAACAACCAAGATACGTAAGCATATGGTGATAATATATAATGTTAGTATATATATTAGCATAATCCATTAACATACATGACAAATACGCTTATGGAATAATAATTCAAATATTTGCAAGATATCAATTGGATGAGAAAAGAGTATTTCTATTAAAATAATTAGCAGAAGTACATAGGTTACAAACTTCTATACTGACACATATCATAACCGACACATATCGGAATCGAGAAACTAAGTCCCTCCAATTGGTCCTCCACCACTTCAATCATCCACCAAAGGCAAGCTCATATAAAGGAGTCAATGAGGTTCTCCGTCACAAATAAGGAAGAGCTTAGGCATTGAACAAAGAGTTCAGAATTTCAAGGACAAAGGGATGCAAACTCAATATGAAGTGAAATTTCTCCAAAGTGTCTTTGCTCTCAAATTTGAATTGTTGAATCCCTCAAGGCTTGGATATGGCTCAATTTATAGCCTTCAAATGGAACTAAAGGACTGAGTTGAAGCATTTCCAGTATATGGAAGGTCAATGATCATGGATCTTGTGACATGGCATGGAAACCCGACATAATTTTTTAATTTTGAGCACCAAACCCAATGTACACAAGCTATAGTGGAGCAACCTGTGTATATGCTTGTTGTATAACTAATAGAGCACGTATATGTGGGAAAATATGTGGTGGAGGGTGGATTAATAGAGGAAACATAATAGCTTTTTTTGTTCTGGAAGGCACAAAAAGGGAACTTCAAGTCTGCATAGGGAAATGGAAAGTGATCCAAGCAAGTTACATAGAGTGAGGAAAAAATTGATGTAATAGATGCCCCCTAATGTGTGAGGTCAGAGGACTATCTGCAATGGCTGAAATACATTATAATTTCTAGAAGTGGAGTAATGAAGACTCAGCTAGAAGTACTAGTTACTCATGAGAATATTACAATCCATAATGACTTTGTACACATGGCTGCCAATTTGAATTACACTGCAGATCCATGTGGAAATATATCAAATAGTTGTTCATGGGCATGAATAGGAAATATAACACGGACATATACCATAGGTTGTCATGGTCATGGATAAGGCACAGTGTAATCTAGTCTCAAAATAAATTTAAAGATATCTATATACAATGGAGTATAATTTGATCTCCCATGATCATTGAAGTCATATAGGTATTGGTCCAATGAAAGACATCAATAGAGGAGGAATGTTGCTACTGTAAGCTAGAGGTCTTCTACACTATCCATTGAAGGTGCAAGTCTACATCATCTGAATAGAGGAGTTGAGGTCGAACACAATGAGACTTCATTTGATTACCGGTCATTAAGGTATATCGTTAACAAACGCGAGACAACCTACCGATAATGAAAGTAGGTATCAAGGCACCGAGTACATTCTACAAGTGTGAATAAAGGTGTTGAGTTCAAACACTTGAAGAATCCATCGATCAAGAGACATTGATGTATTCCCAATTATCGATGGTGGGAGAACCTTCCACTGATGACTACAAGCCTTTAGGTACTCATAGAACTATAGGTCTCACTTGTTAGAAAAATAGGATCGCAGAGCAATTAAAAAAAAAAATGTGGAAATAAAATGCAGAAGATACACAATACAATAGAGACACAGATATACATGGTTCACTCAGTGTGGGCTACGTCCACTAGAGAAATTGCTAGGTCCTTCCTTTTTATTATCCAACAAGTGAAGGGATACAACATACAACACACCCGCTGTAACTTCCTATTCTTTCTCTCACAATCTCCTCACTCAGAATACAATATTCACAATGATACATAGCCGCAATACATTTCCCTCATAAAAGAGGGTTGTCTTCTAGAGCAAAAAACCCTAACATAACTTCTACCGTCAGATCTACGAACTTATAATGAACAGTCCACATTTACTATGAAATTACAGTATACATTTACAAGGAAAATTTTCCTTCCGGGGCAAAGTTGTGCCCCAAACCCCTGCCGGGGGCCTGGTTGCCCTCATGCCCTGTAGGGGGAAAAAAACCCCCATGCAACTGCCCCGCATGGAGGGGTGTACAATCTTCCGAGGTGTAAAGTCTTCATGGGGTATAAACATAGTTGAAAACAAAGACCTCTGAATCAAGAAGATAATCAGGCTCTACAACCAACAATCTCCCACTTTGAGACTAATCTCAACAACTCCACCATTGCTGTATTTGCTGGACTATGATCCTTCTTGGACCTGGAAAATTTCTCATATTCCCCTTCATGCTTGAAGACCAACTGAAACTGAGCAAGAACTTAGTTTCTCCCTGGTTACTCCCTTTGTTAACATGTCTGCAGGATTCTAGCTAGTGTGTATCTTATGAAACTTCAAATGTCCATCTTCCAAAACAGATCGTATGAAATGGTACCTGAGTTGTATATTCTTAGTCTTTGAATGGAAGGCTAAGTTCTTTGCAATATGAATGGTACTCTCATTGTCATAGTACAACCTATTATTCTCTTACTTCTTTCTGAATTCCTCCATAAACCTCTATAACCAAATCATCTCTTTACTAACCTCTGTAGCAACAACATACTCTGCCTCTGCTGTTGAAAGTTCAACAACCTTTTGTAGTTTCGAAATCCAACTTACTATTGTTCCACCTACAACAAAAACATACGTTGTGGTGCTCCTCCTGCTATCTTTATCACTTGCCATATCTGAATCAACATATCCCTGTAGAACAATGTTTGAAACTCCAAAACAAAATGCATGAGTAGAAGTACCTTTCAAATACTTGAGAATCCACTTTACTTCCTCCCAATGTTCTTTACCTGGATTGTTCATATACCCACTCACAATTCCCATTACATGTGTAATATCTGAGCTTGTGCAAACCATCACATACATCAAGCTGCCAACCGCTGATGAATAAGGGACCCTAGACATGTATTCTATCTCCTCTTGTGTCTTGGGACACATTTCCTTAGTTAATTTGAAATGGCTGTCCAAATGTGTACTAACTGGTTTTGCATTCTGCATTCTAAACCTCTCCAACACCCTCTCTATGTACTCATCCTGAGACAATGTCAATTTGCGATTTTTCCTATTTCTTGTTATTCTCATACCAAGGATTTTCTTTGCAACACCCAAATCCTTCATCGCAAATGAATTAGATAATTTCTTCTTGAGCACATTTATATCCTGCATATTAAGCCTTGCAACAAGCATGTCATCTAGATACAATAACAATATAATATAGCTTCCATTTTCTAGCTTTTTAAAATAAACACAGTGATCATAATGACATCTACTATAACCTTGTTCTGTCATAAACCTATCAAACTTAAAATACCACTACCTTGGAGCTTTCTTTAGGCCATACAAGCTCTTCTTCAACATGCATACCAAATTTTCCTTCCCTTTGACCTCATGCCCCTGTGCCTGCTGCATATAAATCTCTTCCTCCAAATCCCCATGGATAAAAGTTGTTTTTACATCTAACTGTTCAAGATGTAAATATTCTACTGCCACAAGACTTAAAATAGTCTTAATTGAAGTCATTTTAACAACAAGAGAAAATATTTCATCAAAATCTATACCTTTCTTTTTTGCAAACCCCTTTACAACAAGTCTAGCCTTGTATCGCTTTTTGCCTGCATCTTCTTCCTTCAACTTGTAAACCCATTTATTTTGTAATGCTTTTTTTCCCACATGCAACTGAACCAAATCCCAAGTCTTCTTATTTACCAGGGAATCCATTTCCTCTTTCATTCCTTGCTCCCACTTCTTTTTAGTGTCTACCTGCATTGCCTCTTCATAACATTCTGGTTCAC
>ML836716.1:38965-51137 GCA_009831015.1 Picea engelmannii | reverse complement strand
GCACCACCATGAATAGGTGGAACCAGAATAATTTTTTATTCCTAATAGATGCACAAGGAAACATAGTAGATGACCACATAGATATAGAAAAAGAGCTCATGAACTACTTTAGTGACCTTCTCATTGAACTTGTTGAGGACAAAAGTCATCCACTAACTATACCACCAACATATACCCAATATGGTCTTTGAGGAGCATAATTCTTTCCTCATGAACAAGATATCACTGTTATAAGTGGAACTTATAGTTGTTAAATACATGGTTGGAGGTAAAGTATGAGGTCCATACAACTTTGCAACCGACTTCTTTCATGCTTTCTAACACACAATAGATAAAGAGGTTTGTAAAGTGGTGGAAGACTCAAGAAGATATGGATGAGTCCTCAAACATCTTAATGCCACTTTTATAACACTTGTCCTCAAAGAAAGTGAAGCAACCTTTGCATACAAATTAAGGCCTGTCTCTCTATATTGCAACATCATCTATAAGATCATCACCAAGGTATTTGACAAGTAATTGAATTCCATCATGAACACGATCATCTCCTAAGTGCAAGGAGGATAACCGAAAGTAGGAAAATTCTATATGAAATCATAATGGAACATAAGATCACTCACACCCTTAAAACCAATAAAAAACCATATATGATGGCTAAGATCGACATGTCTAAATATTTTGATAGAATAAATTGGACATTTGTGATTAAAATGATTAAATCATTTGGCTTCTTAGGTGCTTGGATCAACTAGATAAAAAACCTAATGTCCTTTACCTTATTTTCTATGCTCTACAGCATAGTCCCCTCTACCCCCTTCTACCCCTCAAGAAACATTCCCAAGGTGATCCTATTTAACCCTTCCTATTCATACTCATAGTTGAAGGTCTTGGACCTTGCTCAATAGTAGCCACTAATTGAGGCTCACTTAAAGGATTGAATATCTCCCCTCATAGTGATCCCCTCCCACATCTCCAACTCATTGACTACACTATGCTTTGAGGAGCCACCACTTATCAAGAATCCAAATCTTTCAAAAACATTATGAACACCTTTCTCCTAGCATCAGGGGGTGGATGGGTCATATCAAAAATGGAAAATCTCAAGTATTTATTTTAACACCCATAGAAGCATCCAAAACAACATCCTTTCAATCCTAGGGATCAGTAAGGGTTAAGGAATTAGCATTAGGGTTAGGTTTAAGGAGGATACGAGGGTTCCTCATTTGGTGTTGTATGTTATAGGATTTGGGTTTAAGGGTTATAAAAGATTTAGGTTAAGGGTTATATGTATTGGTGTTGATAAGGGTTAGGGGTTAAGAGTTGTAAGAGTTAGGCACTCATATATGTTAGAAATTTGGGGTTTAAGGGGTTAGTTTTTAGTGTTTATATGGACTACAAGATTGAAATAATATGTGGGTGTTGGCGACGGAAGTCACTCCTGGATTGCAGCAGGAGCAGAGCTCGACGCCCATCAGTTTTTATGTCATGATAGTTTTAATGGGTGATCAAATGGGTGGAGACTCGAGAAGATATTACTCTAACTCAGGGACTGGGTCTGGCATGTGAGGAGCAAAAGAGGTCTTGATCTAATTTCAGTCAGTGGGTTGATTAAAAGATGAGCAGGTGGAAGACTTGGTAAGAAGAGTGAGCAAACTACCTCAGGCAACAGGCTTTTCAGCAATTTGCAGAAGAAAGACTCTGAATGCAAGATCCTCTCGGTTCAGGGTCTCAAGAAATTGAAAGGGGGACTCGACTGGATTCTCCAATTCCAAGTCGCTCAACTCTAAGAAAATCACAAGGACCGATTAGAAACGATGCAACTATTACAGTGATCCAATCTACATCATCCTATAACAGTTACAACTCGACTGGATTCTCCAATTCCGAGCTGCTCTAACACAGTGTAAACAAAGACGTGAAATAAACTGACATCCATAAGGCAAGAAGTCTCAAGAGTCCATGCATAACCATAATAACAGTGCTTCATTAAAGCTTTACAACCGGGAGCCTCGCTCAACCATTGATCCTTTACAAAATACAAAGACTGAGTTTATATACTCAGAGAAAATCGCCTAACATCAGCGTGCTCAGTTATCCGGGCTTGGTGTCCCTTCAGCCAAATTCGGACGGGTATTCTTTGTCAGACGCCACCTTAACTGCGCATGGCTCCTGCAAGGGGAGTAGCTGGGCCATTAAGTGACGAGCTAGCGTGTGCAGACTTCTTTCGGCTGGTCGAGGACTCAGCATGGCTTCTTTAGAAAAATGGGTACACAGGACCCTCTCGAGCAAACCGCTTGCCAGATTATCCATACTTTGCACTTAATGCCCGAGGAGAAGTTTCAACCACCCCTTCACGTCTTCATTTACTCCAGGCGAAAACCAGGATTGAGGTCGGATCAGATGGCGCATGGAGATCACAATGATCCTTTCGGCAACTAGACTCGACACCTTTGGCCCCCCTTTGCATAGCTCCTTTCTTTCCCAAGTGACCACGGGCTACGACCCTGTGTCTATTCCCAAAACGTTTTCGGCGTTCGCAACTGGAAGGAGTTAATCCTTGCTTATTCACATCTGCGATGAGAGAAATGCCGATATGGCCTAATTGGGCGCCACGCGTCCCTCTTAGATCTGACGGCCCTGAACTTACTCGGTGATGTTGTGGGCTCGAGTCCTGGACGCTCCCGGCACCTCGCGCATTGAGAATATGACGGGCTATTCCTTGTATTTTGAAGTCACGATGGGCGAAAAGGCGAGGAGCCTAATCGCGCGCCAAGTGTCTCCTGTGGATGAACGACTGAGGTTGCTTCACGATACCGCGGGCCTGACTCTGGGCACTTTCGACACTCCAGGGTTTGGGGTTTCGAGATGTGAGATGATGAGGGACTCTCACCCTTTGAACTCTCGAATGCCGATATGCCGACTAGATCCCACACTATGTGTCACGGGATCGGACGACCCAGATTCAGTCTCGGCATAAAGCCGCTTTCTTTGACGTTATACACTGGTCAACTTGGTAGCCCCGATATCCCGATGACCGTTGATCTGCTCTTATAGATGGATCCGGCTGCTAACATCGTAATTTCACTCGCCCGCTTGATTGGAAGCCTCAAAACGAGATTTTTCCATGCTGCGCTCGGGCGCTTCTCGCGCGACTCGCAGACCCGAATACTCTTGTTCCTAGGACAAGAAATGTCTCTAAAATTAGGCTCCATGGGGGATAGAGTTGTCCCTGCGATGCTCTAAGGACTCTTTTTTCAGATCTAGTGCCTTGCTGTTGGGCTATGGAGTCATTTATTAAGCTGAAAATAGAAAACAAAAAACAATATTTACAAAACAAAAGAAGCCGCCTACGGCATACAAAAAACATTTTTTTAAGAAATGCCCATTTAATGGGCCATCAAAAACTTCTTCGCCTTCCAAATCCTGCAGCCTGTAGGTATTGTTTGAAAACACCTCAGAGATCTTGAGAGGCCCAAACCAGAGGGCATCAAACTTACTGTGCTTGCCCCTATCTTGCCTGGGTGCGTCCCATTTGAGCACCAGATCACCCAGCTCGAAAACTTTCTTTTTGCTCTTCCTGTCAAAGGTTTGCTTGATCTTCTGCTGGGGATGGTAGGCCCTGTTCATGGCTTGTTCTCTGATCTTCCGTACTTCCACCATCTGATGAATCCTTCTAATCATATGGTCAGGCTCTCCTTCAAGGTCCTGGAGAAATTTTGCCACAGATAAAGCAAGCTGAGTAGGGAAAACAACCTCTGTTCCATAAACAAGTTGGAAAGGTGAGATGCCCAGGGACTTCTTTGTTGTCACCCGGTCGACCCATAGAGCAAATTTGATCTTTGAATCCTAGGCTCTTTTATTATCTTCCAATAAATTTTTAATGAGCTTGATCAGACTTTTATTGGAAGACTCCGCCAGTCCATTTCCTTGAGGATAATAGGGAGTAGAGTGGATCAACGAAATCTCAAACTGTTCACAGAACTTAACCAAAGGCTTAGACCTGAAAGAGGTAGCATTGTCGGTGACGATTTTGCCGAGACAACCAAATCTGGCTATGATATCCTCCAGGAAGCTGATAATTACTTTGTGAGAAGTACTCCTGGTAGGGGTAGCTTCTATCCACTTGGTGAAATAGTCTGTCACAGTCAGGATCCATCTGTGCTGACCACTTGAGGGAGGACGAATTTCTCCAATGAAGTCCAAACCCCACTGATGAAAGGGTGCTGAAGCTACTATAGGCTTTAGTGGTAGTGATTTGAGCTGTTGTTTTCCCGAGAAATTTTGGCATTTGATGCAAGCTCTGATTTCTCTGCAGACATCAACGATAAAGTAGGCCAGAAATATCCAGCCCTAAGGATCTTATGAGCGGTGGTTTTCCAGAAATGATGCCCCCTGCAAAAGCTGTTATGGAAATCAATTATAACCTTCTGGGCTTCTTGCGGGTCCATGCATCTTAAGAACACCCCTAGAGGGCCTTTCCAGTATAAATCCTGGTCAATGAGGAAATACCTGACCGCTTTGAGCTTTAGAGCTCTCGCCTTGCTTTTTCCCATTCCATTAAGAGGCTTCAATTCTTGTAAAAAATACAAGATATCCTTGTACCAGGTGCATGCTGATAGTGGTAAGGCACCCTGAGAGTTCTTATTGGTCAACTCAGCTTGCGGATTTTCTGAACAGGCGTTGATGAAGCTAATCCCCAAGGCTTTGCAATTGGATTCAGCCAGCAGCTTGGCTAAACCCTGCCCCTTTATCAACTTAGTGGGCTTAATCTCCAGATCAAACTCTAGGATCCTAGCAATCCACTTAACTCTTCTCCCATCTATGTCGGGCTGTACAAGGATGTCCTTCACAGAGGCTGAAGGAATGTATGCGGTCACCTTTGAGTGCAAGACGTAGAATCTGAAAGCTTTGAGAGCTTTTACTAAGGCATAGGCCTATTTTTCCATGATTTCATACCTGACCTCTGCATCTCTTAATGCCTTGCTGAAAAAGGCAATGGGTTGTTCTCGACCTCCCTCATTTTTCATGCAACAAGACCGCCGCTACTGTATCAAAAGAAGCAAAAGAGAAAATTAGGAATCCTTTGGAATAGTCAGGGCTGATTAGCATAAGTGCCTCAGTTAATTCCCTTTTTATTTGGGTAAAAGATTCCCTGGGTTCAACGGTCCATTTCACTTCATTTCCTTTCCTGAGCATGGCTGTGATATGTTTCACCAACTCAGCAAAATTTGAGACGAATCTCCTCAAGAAATTAATCTTCCCTAAAAAGGCATGAACTTCCTTCTTGGATATAGGAAGTGACAGGGTTTGAATTACCTCTACCCTGCTAGGATCAATCCTCACTCCTTCTTCTGATACTATATGGCCTAATAGCTTCCCCTCCTTCATAGCAAACAAATATTTTCTGGGATTTAAGGATAGGCCAAATCTCCGACACTTCAAAAAAACTTTTCTTAGATGACCGCAGTGCTCTCTGTCAGACCTGGAGAAGACTGTTATGTCATCCAGGTAGATCACCACAAACTTATCTTTCTCCCCGATGAAGGCTATGTCCATGGATCGCTGAAATGTTGCCCCTGCATTCATTAATCCAAAAGGCATTTTGGCATACATGAATGTGCCCCAAGGAGTGGTGAAGGCCATTTTTCTCTGTCCTCGGGGATTACTAATATCTGGTTATAGCCAGAAAAACCATCAATCATGGATATCCTAGATGCACCAGTTACCCTCTGCAATATTTGTTCCATATTGGGCAGGGGGTAATTGTCTTTCCTTGAGCTCCTGTTCAGGTTCTTGAAATCAACACACACACTGATTTCTCCACTTTTCTTCCTTACTGGGACCAAATTGGCCACCCATTCAGAATATATCAAGGGGATGATAATTTGGGCATCTAGCAATCTCTTCACTTCCTTCTCCATGACAGGTAGCAACATGGGATTTAACTGTCTCAGCTTCTGCCTGAATGGCTTAACCTCTTCTTTCAGTGGGATCTTGTGTTCAATGACATATGTGTCATAAGTCTTGAGGTCTTCATAGGCCCATGCGAACACATCAACTAATTCCTTCAATAACTTGGTATATTCCGCCCTCTGTTCACTGGTCAAGCTACTTGATAATTTGATAAACTTAGGTTCCTCCTGTGTGCCAATGTTGCATTCGGCTGTATCAGCATCTTTATTTGAAACACCACCCTTAACTGCCACATCATTTTTGTCGAACAACCTTTCTAAAGGGACTAGCCCCCTTGGAATGTGGTTGTTGGGCAGCTGAATAATCTGGAGATTAACGATTTTATTTAAGAATATCTCAGAGGGAGGGTCACCTTCGGGATCAGGATCCTGATCAATGTGCAATGCCGAAAACTCATCGACGGTCTGAAGAAATTTTTTGATTTCAAGATCGTCCTTGAATACCTCCCAATGCTTTACATTGTCCGAGATGGATGGTCTATATCTTGTTTTGACCTCACCATGGATCTTCGGCGACAGAGGGATCTTGAACAGACTAGCCGAGACTTCTAAGGAGTCGGCCGAGGTATTTTCTTCCCTTGGGATAAAAGTAATGTTGAAAGCTGAGAAGAAATTATCAATCAGGTCCCATACCTCGTTTCTGTAACTCCTGAGCCGAGGATGCCGTGCCCGATAAACATCCATGACCTGTTGGATTATTAGTTCTGCATCTCCGAACATTGACACCTCTTTAATTCCCATTTATTTTGCAGCCCTCATACCCAGAACAAGAGCTTCATATTCCGTCACATTGTTGGTAGTTTCAAATTCCAGCTTGTATGACAGGGATATGGTCTCTTGGCAGGGCGATATGAAAATCACCCCAGCGCCTACGCCTATACTGGAGGAAGCTCCATCAAAGAACATCTTCCAAATAGAGGTGGTTGGAGGAGGTATCTGCTGATTAAGAATGGGATGCTTTCTGACATGTAAAGAGACCTCGGGAGCTCTAGTGATCTGTAACAAACTAGACCCTAAATCAGTGTCAAGTGCAAAGATGGGGTGATTAGTGGGGTTTGCTTCATCACTGACAATATAGGCTAGCTGGGCTTCTCTGTACAACCTCCTGTGTTCCCCTCCAAAGACTGGAATGGTGGCGTATGTGAGATCCATCTATAACGTTCCTCCAAGTCTTTTAATCCAAGGCCTTGACAACAACATGCCAAACTTTGGGGGAACGTCAGCTACCACAATATCCATGACCACACTCTTCATGGGCAGCTGAAACAAAGAAACCACCAGGTCTTTGATGACTCCTAGACACTGCACTCTCCTTGAATCGAAAGAATACAAATCATGATAAGCTTTTGTCACCTCTAGTCCCAACTCTTCCATTACTATTTTGGGCATAAGGTTATGGGAAGCCCCTGAGTCCATGAGGCAATTATGCAACACTTTATCATGTATGTTCAGGGATGTGTAGAAGGGAGGGGATGAATCATCTCTATCTTCTACCATGGGCCCTAGGACAACTGCTGGCTTTTCGTCTTGGAGGTTCACTGAGTCAGAGGGACTTGACTGGGGGGACTCAGATTGTAGCGACTTGGAGAGGGACCTTTTGAAATATTCATTTTTAACGAGTTCAGATAGGGGTACAGGAATTCTAATCTTCTGAATCTCATGCTCAAAATTGAAGGAGGGGATAGGCTTAGGAGCTTCCCTTACCTCAGCGACAGGCTCCTTGGCTGCTGGCGAAGCACTCTGAGTTTTCTTTTCTTTAGTAGTGGCTACTGCAAATTTAGTAGGCCTTTCTGCTATGAGGGGATGGTCTTGGCTGTCAAAGTATCCTTCTTTCTTTCTTGACCTGAGATTGTATCTGTTAGAGGTGTGACCGACCTTTTCTCCCTTACCTAACTCATGGATTTGGATGTTCATTAGGGATTTTTCATATGCAGACTGAGTCAAATAGGGAAAAGGAGGAGCTTCTTCAACACAATGAATTTCAGGGTCGAACTCGTCTATCTCCTCCCCTCCGTCATGAGTAACCAGGTTATTTTGGAGAGGGGTTTGAATCCTTTGATCTTCTCTGTCTTTTTTCCTTTGTTCCCCTAGGAAGGCCTGTGGTCCATTGTTATTAGGTCTCCTGAAACCTCTACCATCAACATTTTTGGGATTTCTGTACATGGGCTTCCCTTCTAACTCCCACCTTTCCATTCTAGCAGAAAGTGACTTGAGTACCCTAGCTGTCTCATCTGTCTGAAGGGGCAGGGGAAAGGAACTGGATGAGGAAGCTTCAGGCCTCTGCCTGGATATGTTTCTACCAGCAGTGTTCCTGAGTCGGTCAACAACCAATATATTAGATTCTACCTCCACAGCTGCATCCTGCATATGGGCCAGAGTAGTGGCTCTTCTTTCCTTCAACATGAGGCAAAAATTGGGATCAAAGGCGCTAGCATAAGTGATCTTTGCAGAGGCTTCGGAGGGTTTTATCTCAGCAGGGATTTTGTTGTACATTTTATTAAATCTCTTGGAGAAGTCGGAGACAGACTCTCCTTCTTTTCTCTTCAACGACCCAAACTCTGTCATGTAATACATGAAGTGTTTTTTTATCTCCCCATTGTCTTAAAAAGGCATTATCTAAAGTTTCGATCCCAACAATAGATCCAGGAGGAAGGGCCTTAAGCCATTTTCTTGCCTCGCCTTGGAGACTATGGACAAAAATCCTCATCCATACGTCTACATGCATGATGTTATTATCATCTGTGAAACTGTAAAAGGCTTCTAGGTGTTCTTCTGCAGTTATGTCCCCCTCACTTGTAAACTTGGGCAGCTGTTTGAGGTAACCATCTGCTGGGAGGGCATTGAGAGGCTGAGGTAACACAAGGGGAGCATACCTAGCGGCTATAATGGCCTCCATTCTGGTCATTGGGGGATTTGCTCCTGCCATAGGGCTATTATGTGGAGGCGAACTGGGAGGAGAAGGAGCTCGAAAAGGGGATACTAGGGATGAGCTTCTAAGGGGAGTGGGAAATAATAAGGGATTCAAGGAGAAGGCTAGCGAGCTTAAGTCGGCTGATGTTTCCCTTCGCACAGAAGCAACAACAGTAACAAGAGGAGGAGCGATAAAGCCAGGAGTGGGGAAATCTTCTGTGGTCTTGGGTTTACACCAAGGTACAACTTCAGGAGAAATGGGAGTGACAAATATTTCTCCCTCTAATCCCAGACTGGGGGGGGAAACCTCAACAGGAACACTCCCAAAATTCAGGAAACAAGAAACTTCAGAAAGTGGTCTGCTAGGAAACCGAGGAGGAGAAAATGGAGTTCTTACAGAAGGAGATGGTAGATTACCTGGTTCGACGGTGATAACTTCTCCTTTAGAGGCTTTTCCTTGTCCAAGGACCACCTCTCGATCAGTCTCAGGTGTAGCTAGAGGCAGCTGTGGATGGGACCACGTGTGTCTACCTCTGAAATCCACAATTGACACGGCAGGTTCGCCACAATGGAGTCGTCACAATGGAGTCGCCAGGTGCACAGTAGCAATCTTCAAGGGCTCTGATGCCTGATGCACCTTCAGAATCAGAAGCTCAATGTCGTTCAATCCCAGGGAATATTTTCAACTTCGTCCCCAACAACGGCGCCAGAAATGTTGGCGACGGAAGTCACTCCTGGATTGCAGCATGAGCAGAGCCCGACGCCCATCAGTTTTTATGTCACAATAGTTTTAATGGGTGATCAAATGGGTAGAGACTCGAGAAGATATTACTCTAACTCAGGGATTGGGTCCGACATGTGAGGAGAAAAATAGGTCTTGATCTAACTTCAGTCAGTGGGTTGATTAAAAGATGAGTAGGTGGAAGACTTGGTAAGAAGAGTGAGCAAACTGCCTCGGGCAACAGGCTTTTCAGCAGTTTGTAGAAGAAAGACTCTGAATGCAAGATCCTCTCGGTTCAGGGTCTCAAGAAACTGAAACGGGGACTCAACTGGATTCTCCAATTCCAAGTCGCTCAGCGCTAAGAAAATCACAAGGACCGATTAGAGACAATGCAACTATTACAGTGATCCAATCTACATCATCCTATAACAGTTACAACTCGGCTGGATTCTCCAATTCTAAGCTGCTCTAACACAGTGTAAACAAAGATGTGAAAGAAACTGACATCTATAAGGAAAGAAGTCTCAAGAGTCCATGCATAACCAGAATAATAGTGCTTCATTAAAGCTTTACAACCGGGAGCCTCGCTCAACCATTGATCCTTTACAAAATACAAAGACTGAGTTTATATACTCAGAGAAAATCGCCTAACATCGGCATGCTCAGTTATCCGGGCTTGGTGTCCCTTTAGCCAAATTCGGACGGGTATTCTTTGTCAGACGCCACCTTAACTGCGCATGGCTCCTGTAAGGGGAGTAGCTGGGCCATTAAGTGCTGAGATAGCGTGTGCAGACTTCCTCCGGCTGGTCGAGAAATTAGCATGGCTTCTTTAGAAAAATGGGTACACAGGACCCTCTCGAGCAGACCGCTTGCCAGATTATCCATACTTTGCACTTAATGCCCGAGGAGAGGTTTCAACCACCCCTTCACGTCTTCATTTACTCCAGGCGAAAACCAGGATTGAGGTTAGATCAAATGGCGCATGGAGATCACGATGATCCTTTCGGCAACTAGACTTGATGCCTTTGGCCCCCTTTTGCACGACTCCTTTCTTTCCCAAGTGACCACGGGCTATGACCCTGTGTCTATTCCCAAAATGCTTTCACCATTCGCAACTGGAAGAAGTTAATCCTTTCTTATTCACATCTGCGATGAGCAAAACTCCGAGATGGCCTAATTGGGTGCCACGCATCCCTCTCAGATCTGACAGTCTTGAACTTACTCGGTGATGTTGTGGGCCCGGGTCCTGGACGCTCCCGACACCTCGCGCATCGGGAATATGACGGGCTATTCCTTGTATTTCGAAGTTGCGATGGGCGAAAAGGCGAGGAGCCTAATCGTGCGCCAGGTGTCTCCTGCGGATGAACGACTGAGGCTGCTTCACGATACTGCGGGCCCGACTCTGGGCACTTTCGACACTCTGTGGTTCAGGGTTTCGAGATGTGAGATCTCACCCTTCGAACTCCTGAATGCCGATATGCCGACTAGATCCCACACTATGTGTCGTGGGATCGGACGACCCAGATTCAGTCTCGGCATAAAGCTGCTTTCTTTGATGTTATACATCGGTCAACTTGGTAGCCCCGATATCCCGATGACCATTGATATGCTCTTATGGATGGATCCGGGCTACTGACATCGTAATTTCACCCGCTCGCTTGATTGGAAGCCTCAAAATGAGATTTTTCCATGCTGCGCTTGGGCGCTTCTCGCGCGACTCGCAGACCCGAATACTCTTGTGCCTAGGACAAGAAATGTCGCTAGTGGGTTACATAGAATGCATTCTATGTTATAAAGATCAATGGTGATAAGGTTGACGGTGTTACACATCAAAATTACTCACTTTGATAGTTTCGCAAGTGTCGTCATTACAAAGGTCGTAAGTGTCGCATTTTGCTCACAAGGTCGCAAGTGTCACATGTTGCTCACAAGTGTCGTAAAGTGTCAAAGAAAGCATGCTGCCATGATGCCTATGTCGTGCTTATAACGACATGAGAAGGACACTTGAAACACCTCAAACATTTTATTTGCAAGAGGAGAAATGAGTCAGCAGGCTTGCAAACCTTTTGCCATCTGAAAGCACCTCAAAAACTGAGTTTTTGGAGGGGAGCGCTCCCTCTTACACTATCTTGGAGCGCCGAAGCTCCCCCTAACACTGTCAGGGAGTGTTATAACGCTCCCCTGGCCCTTTTGAGGGAGAGTTATATATTTTGAGAGCGCTGGCGCACCCGTTAAGCCTACTAGGGAGCGCTACAACGCTCTGATGGTCCTTTTGAGGGAGCGCTACCTATTCTGGGCAGTTGTTAAGCTGTTGAGATGAATGGGGGAAGCATCTTTTCATTCTTGGAAGGCAGTTGGATTCGAATCCCTAGTCTAACCATGATCCTAGGGCAGATCCTCAACTGAAGGAGGAAAATCCTCAACTTCCCCAAGGATATCTCAAGTGGTTAAAGCCTCTCCAAGGCTATATAAGCAAGCTTTCTAATGGTGAAAAAGGATGGGAAATAGAGAATTACACCAAACTTATGATCTCATAAGTGGTGCTGGAGCTGATTGAGGAAGAATTGCTAGC
>ML836715.1:12566-52251 GCA_009831015.1 Picea engelmannii | reverse complement strand
AATAATATCTCTATGTGTGAACAAGATTGTAGTATAATATGTGCTAATAGAAGCAAAGTGGATTTGGTAATTCATAATTGGGGTTATGATAGAGATTCTAACTAGTATCATGGAAGTTATAACTATTTTAAGTTGTGACTGAAAACACTCTCAGGAAATTATTGCGGCACACTTTTCTCTTTATTTGTGTATTGGATTTCAATGAGATTAGTGCCATTAGAAGCAACGTGGAAGTGACATTTCAAAAATGGAATCATAATATAAATTTTGATCAATACTAAGGGAGTTATGGCCATTTATTACTTCCTTAAAATCGTTGCTACACAAAAGAGATTTATTTTTGTTTTAAACCTAATTCTCATACTTATAGTAGATTATGAAATTTAACATGGATGTATTAGCCCCATCATTGAGGCATATCCAAGGTTATATAAAAAGTATGTGGAAGATGCAAATTAGGTTGAAGAATCCCCTCATGTAATTTTTTTTTAACATGATATGGATTATGAAGATCATATCAAACTATGGTTACTCAAAGTAGAAGAATTTTCACACCTTGAAGTAGTTTGTATAATGAAACTCCATCTGAAGCATCGAGTACAAAAACTATAAGATCCCTATGAATCATTCCAAAGGTTGAAACTTTAGAGACTATTGGAGAGAAGTCTACAAGAGACATATATGGTTCGTGTGTTTTAGAGGGGGATTGTGAGGAATGACAATTGGATAGTTATCATTTATGAGAATAAAACTACTTTTAACATCTCTTTAATGACCATACTACTCCACATGAAGTGAGCATCGCCAAGGGAAGTCAAGAGCAGATTATGACTACTAGCTTTCATTTTGCATATTCTATAGTGTTAGTGTACTTTCTAGATCCACAAGTGACCTTTTGCAGCTATGTGAATGATATTTTTTCTATGGATGGTTTTATTTATGTGGATCCACATAATTTTGGTGGGAATTCGGAGCACAATACTAAGTTATTCATTGATCTCAAGTGTCATCATTGGAATTCAATGTGATCCCTTGGACATGGGACCCGGGTTTATGGATGACCTTCTTGGACTAATTCAATGTTGAGGCCAACACTTATACATGGAACTTTGATTTCTTGGACTAATTCAATGTTGAGATCAAAACCCATACATGGGACCTATTGACATGGAAAAATGACCGAAGTCAACAACAAAGGTTCACTCATGAAAGGCCCCAACTAGACCTTCCTCCATTGAAATGGTGAACCTTTTGAAGATGTCCAGCTCCATTGGTTCTTTCATTAAGAGTGTGTTTATCGAGTAAGGCCCAACTCACATATGGTTTCTAAATGTGTTTATGTGCAATGCAACTAAAATGAATATGCAATGTACAACATGTAATATGCAATTTAGCCTATTTATATACAACCTATCTAACTATCTATCATACATGAGCTTAGAGAACACACTAAGTAGAACTAATTTAATATGAAACACAAGGTAGGTATGGAGAGCATGGGAAATAACTTACTTCTCCTGTCAATACCTAATCCAACTAGCTAACCAACGAAAATATGAATGGAAAAGATAGCTTATAACCATCACAAATTCAAATGAACCAACTTGGTTCTTTTACATAGACACATAGATAGCTCCAATTACAAATAAAAATACATTATTCACATCAAAAGTATCGATCATAAATCAAGGAAAAACATGAAAAATCATGTAAGATGTTTGATAAACATGGTATTTCCACATAGGTCGAACACCTTAAGAAACTACTCACACACATATCAAAGATCAATGCACCAATGTATTACATGGGTAAAAGTCTCAAAGAGATAAACAATCCACGACCCTAGCCAATGCAACCACTTGAGGAAATATGTTAATGCAATTTTTTTTTTTTTTTACATATGATTTTCTCACAATTGATCATCAACAAAATGACCCTCGATCCTCTTTAAATAAATATCATGGACTAATCGGGTGTTAATCCATAGATAAATATAACCATTAGTATCAAGGAGAATATGAGCCACCAAATCACTTTATGTCTAGAACATATCGTGACCATCAAATTAAATTACTACAAATGGATACTAATGCATACTGAGAAAACACACTAAGGAAACACACTTTACCTAAAAACACATTAGACCAAGTTGATCTTAACTAACTCCCAAGTATCAAAATCTCCTAACATCCCCCCTTAAGTGTTATAGCACAAATTGCCACACCTATGCATTTGTGACATGGCCCAACCCTTTCCCTAGCTCGCTAATCAAAATCCCAATTTCCCTCATCAAGGTCACCTAAAAAAATTGACTTTTTCTTATATCCACGGGTTTCCTTTGTGAAACATGCGGACATCCATGCCTCCCATGGATGCCCTAAGAAAATGGAAAAAAAAAAAATAATTCCACTTTTTCGGGTGGGGATTTCGGTTGGGATTGTTTCCCAACCTCCCTAAGCCCGTACCAAATATAATTCAACCTCCTTAACCTCTCAAGGATGATATAAATGAACCATTGAGGGCATGGATGAGAAGATAGAATGAAGGTGCAAGACCATGATGGGATTTTTTTAGCAAGCTTCCATAATCCCTTCATTCTCTGAGTAACATCCCATACCTGGAAACTTCTTTGTGAAATAGGCGAACATCCGTGCCTTGCTATCTTGCAGCCAGCAGATTCCCTCAAAAAATGGAAAAAATAAATTAATTCCACTTTTTCGGGCGGGGATTTTAGTTGGGCTCGTTTCCCAACCTCCCTAATCCCATACCAAACAAAATTCAACCTCTTTAACCTCTCAAGGATGGTATAAATGCACCATTGAGGGCATGGATGAAAAGAGCGAACTAAGGTGCAATATCATGATGGAATTTTTTTAGCAAGCTTCCCTAATCCCTTCATTCTTTGAGTAGCATCCCATACTTGGAAACTCCTTTCCAGGTATGGGATGCTACTCAAAGAATGAAGGGATTAGGGAAGCTTGCTAATTTTTTTCCATCATGATCTTGCACCTTAGTTCTCTCTTTTCATCCATGCCCTCAATGGTGCATTTATACCATCCTTGAGAGGTTAAGGAGGTTGAATTCCATTTGGTACGGGATTAGGGAGGTTGGGAAACGAGCCCAACCGAAATACACGCCCGAAAAAAGCGGAATTATTTTATTTTTTCCATTTTTTGAGGGCATCCACGGGCTACAAGATAGCAAGGCATGGATGTCCACGTGTTGTGCAAAGGAAACTCATGGATATAAGCAAAAGTTAAGTTTTTTAGGTGACTTTGATGACGGAAGTTGGGATTTTGATTAGCGGTCTAGGGAAAGGGTTGGGCCATGTCACAAATGCATAGGTGTGGCAATTTGTGCTATAACATTAAGAACAAATTGGGTTAGGATTGATGGATTTACAAGGGTGACACAATAGGAGAAATAAGGAGGGATTAGGGTGTGCCCCCCTTTAATGGAAACTTCCTAAACTCTTAACATAGATCAAATTTTGGAAAACTTCACTTATGTAAGAAAATTTGTGAAAATGTTTGTAACTTGATCATGTGTAGGGAAAACGAGAACTTCGAGAATGTGATATTGAATAAGATTTCATATGAAGTGTCTGTGTAGCTCAATGTGTTTACTGTGATGATGTTTAATTAGGTCTTTGTAAAGCTTGATGTCACTTTTATTGTCACACCAGACAATTGTCAGATGTTGTTATTGGAATCTAAACTTTGAAAGGATTTGTCAAAGCCACAAGGATTCTTGACTTCCATTAACTACTTCTCAATACACTACTTCTACTAAAGAAATATAAAGATCTTTTTTCTTCTTACGAGCCCACATGATATGTCTGAAACCAAGACTGAAAACATAACCTGCAATAGACTACCAATTATCAGGGTCGCTAGCCCAGTCGAAAATAGTGAAACCAACCAATAAAGGAGTCTTCCATGAAATATAATGTATACCAAACTAAACTATACCTCAACTGTATTGAAGTATCCTTTTTGTTGCTTTCCAATGGCTCTCATGGGGTGTTTTTATATTTCAGGAAACAAGACCAACATCAAAGGAAATATCAGGATGGGTATGAGTCAAATATTAAAGGCTACCAACTAAATTCCAGTACAAAGCGACATCTACTTTGGGTGTAGTATAGGTGGAAACAATTTTGAATCTGGACTAGAAGGGACATGGGGTTGGTTTACAATTGTCCATGTGAAAGTGGTGAAGAAGGTCACATTCATACTTGGACTGGGAAAGGGACATTCCTTCCTTGGTTTGCAATACTTGGAGGTGAAGTAAATAATGCAAATAACCTAAGTCTATCATTTTAAATTTCTTTTTAAGGATGGATTCACATGGTTTAAAATATTGGGGTCATTACCACTGAGAAAAATGTCATCAACATAAAGAACATGTATTATGAGATGGTTACCTATTTTTTTGGTATAGACATTGGGGTCAGAATGACCTCTAGAAAATCCAGTGTTAAGAAGAAAGATATCCATTTTAGCATACCAGGTCTGAGGAGCTGGCTTAAGACCATAGAGAGATTTCTTAAGGCGACAAACAAGATAAGGTCATTATAAACATAGGAAGGAGGTTATTCCATGTAAATTTATTCTTGCAAATCCCCATGCAAGACGACATATTTAACATCCATATAATGGAACTACCATTTATGTGCGGTGACAAGGGGTAGAACAAGGTGGATGGAATTCGTTTTGGCTACATAAGTAAAGGTTTCATTATAGTCAATCCCTTCAACTTGAGAAAATCCTTTGGAAACTAAGTAGGTCTTATGTCTTTCAACACTTCCATCTAGTGCATACTTAGTTTTATACACTTGTTTACATAAAAAAGTTTTCTTCCTTTCAGAAGAGGTACACGATCCTAAGTATCATTCACTATTAAGGAATGGTATTCTTCATTCATGTTTGTGTCCCAATCTGGGTAGCCAAAATATTCTACAAATGTTTTTGGATCATGAGTCTTTGAAAATTGAGTCAAAAGAGAGGAGGCTCGATGGAATTGTGAAAGTGTACAATGTTGATATGTAGGATCACCAACAAGAAAACCAATCGCTTCTTGTGTTATATAGACCCATTTATAAAGCGATGGTGTTGGTGTGGGTTCTTGTTCAACGAACCCAACTAGATGAAGGTGAACATACAAAGTTGGATTTTCATCCTCACTATCATCCTCTGAAGAAGAAACTAGAGTAATATCATGAACCTAAAAGTTGGGAATAGAATATGGCACAAACACCAAAGATGGTACAAACAACGAATTAGGCTTGCAAGCTGAGAGACCATCATCATACTTAACACTTCTCCTAATAATAATGTCACTGGAATGAGGTTGAAGAAGTCTATAACCTTTTACATCTTCATAATATCCAACAAAAATTCACTTGTCACTTTTAGGCTATAACTCTTTCCTTTTCTCATCAGGAATGTCATCCCATGCTTCACTAAAAAACACATGGAAGTGGCCTACATTTGGTTTAATTTTTCTTCATGCTTCTTCCAATGTTATGATTTTTAAAGCCTTTGTAGGACTGTGATTGACTATGTAATTGACACAATTAATGGATTCCACCCAATTGGATCATACAATTTGTCATTTCCTTTAATGTATGATTCTTTCTTTCAACAATGCCATTTTTCTATGATGTATGTGGAACAATATGCTGCATCTAAATGCCCCGTGTAGTGTAGTAAGTCGTAAATTTGTTGTTAACATATTTGCCTCTGTTATATACTCTTAACTTCGACAATTGATGTCCATATTATTTTTCTACAAGGGTCTTGTAGGAAAAAAACATGTGAAAAAATTCACTCTTAACTTTTAATAAATAAACCCAAGTATGTTTGGAGAAGTCATCAATGAAATTTAAGAAGTCCTTGAACCTAGAGAAAGAAGGAGAAGGAAGCAAGCCACCCAAAACACTATGAACAATTAGTTGTAAGGGGATGAGGTGTTCCAAGAGGCATGCTTGTCAAAACTATCTCGATGATGTTTGCAGAGAACACAACTAACACAAACACCATCTTTGCAAGAAATGAGAGGAATACTAATCACCATATTTTGATTATGTAGTTGTTACAATGAGTGATAGTTTAGATGACCAAATCACTCATGCAAAAGTTTTCTCAAGTCATCACTATGAGCAATAAAAATTGATGGAACATATGATGACCCAAAGTTGTCAAATCTGTACAACTTAGTAATATCATCAACAATTCTAGTTGCTAGGACATGCTTAAGTTCATTAAAATTTTTGATTAAAACTTGGTGAGGTGAAAACTCTATTGTTTTACCTTCACTTAAATGAATGATTTGATATACTGATAGAATATTGCAGGAGAGACTTGGAACACATAATACGTCATTAAAATGACTATCATCTAGTTGAATTATTTGACACCTTGCAACACTAAGAGATCTATCATCGCCAACAAATATTTGTTTGGTGTTACATTCATTAACATAAAAAAAAATGGATTTATCCTTCGCTATATGATGAGATGCTCCAGAATCAATAAGTCACTCATTATAATAAGACATAGATGTTGCATTGAAAGAAAAACCAAAAGTAGGAAGTGCATGTCCATGAGAAGAAGGGTTAGAAGATGAAGAATCATGATGGATGTTGTGCTTCTTCATTGCTACTTCTAATGCTTCCATATTCTTAAAACATTTATACTTTATATGATTACTCACCCACAAAAATTGCAATGTCTCATAGTCTTCTTACCTTTTGATTTAATTCAGTTGTCACCATTGGGAGTAGGACACCATTGGGACTAGGATCTAGCTGAGAGGGTTTGAGACCCTTCTTTTGCTTGTTGTTGTGGGGATGTTTCTTCTTTGAATGTTTGGACTTGTCATTCTAGTAAGACACTAAGGATTTGTTAGATGTACCTAGTGTTCATCACCCCAAGATGCAAGAGATTGTCTTACTTTCTAATAAAAAAATCACAAAAAGATTCAAGAAAGTGTGGTGTGTAAGCATCTCCTAGAGCTTCTTTGGTGGAGTGAAAAGTAAATACAAAACAAAATATACACTACCAAACTTAGAAAGAATAACATATATCAAGTAGTCATCCTTTTTTTCTATTTTACAGTCTTCAAGTAAAATTTGGAGTGTTTTGAACTTAGATAGATAATCTTAAATGAAAGAGGATTCGGTGGGATTTAAAGAAATCAATTGGTTTTCAAGCTAATGGGCTTGAATTTCAGTGTGTTTAGTAAATACGGTTTCCAAGTTTTTCCAATCATCATCTAGTTTGTCAACTCCTTGAAGGTGAAACTATAAATCACCAGAAACATACATTTTGATTAACCCATATGCTTCATCATTTTTATTATCCCATTTGGCTTTCATTGAGGCACCGGTGGGGGTAGATTCTTTTCACAAGGTAATTTGATAAAGTTGTTTACTTCTTACTACATCCTTCATATGAGATTTCCATCAGAAGTACTTTGAGTCGATAAGAAAAAGATCACTTGGAGTAGCCATATCAACATATGTAGGTAATATGGCTTCAAAAGTAGAAACCGATTTGTCAAATGAAAAGCTCTTGAGAAAATAGGTAGTTTAAAAAAAATGGCATTGAAAATGGATTTTGGATGTTAAAGTTATGCTGCTTTTAAGAAAGGCATAAAATGTAACCAAAGTGCCATGTGTTAGGTAGAGATTGGCCCATGTGGTGATGGATGCATAATGAGGTTGTTGAGTTAAAAAATCCCCTTCATTCTTTAACTTTTCCTATAAGCTCACTTTTACAAATAAGTTATTTTTACATGAAGTGAACCATTTTCATAAAACAAGTGAGAATCACTTGATGAAGTTACTTTATAAATTAAAGTTGCATGCAAAAAATAAATTAAAAAAAAGAACATTAAAGTTTTTCCTACTAATTCATTTTTATAATTCAAGTGAAATGCACTTTACAATAAAGTTATGGGATAATTTAAAGTTGCATGATTTTTTTCAAAAAGTAAGTTAATGAAAATAAATACTTGAACTCAAGACCTCTTATTTAATAAAGTAACTTTCAACCAAGTGAGTTAATACAAAATAAATAACAAATGTTATGAGGGAGAATAAAGTTTATTTTCTTAAAAAAAAAACTCTTTGCCTCGAAGTGCATGCTTACCCCCAAAACCCTTGTTTTTGCCTGCAAATATTGCAACACAATGACACAAAAACAAGGAAAATTTTGAAAGAAAACAAATCCAAAACTTTACTAGATTAGGGTTAGATATATGTTAGCTTACACAGAAAATGCCATTTTTGTCTCTGTTTTTATTTGCTAAAATCACATAAAGCACAGAACAAAGAGCATATGCATAAAAGATGACACTTTCCGCTTTATTTTTGGTTTGCCAAAATCACACAAGCTGCATGACAAAGAGAATATGTAGACCAAAAAGGGTAGAAAACTCAAAATATAAACAAAAATAACCAAAATATTAACATAATATATATTAAAAAATTTAAAAACAATAGTGAAACTTTATACCTCTGGATCTAACAAAAAGGGTCATATCTTGGGCAAATTGAAACCTTTTCGGATGAAATGAAAAGTGTTTCCAATTGAAAGTAGCGCTATACAAGTAATGAAATAGCTCTCTTAGCTTGGAAATGCATAGAAATAGTTGAATCCAGGAATATTTTGATGCATGCAACAACATAAGTTCAAGATCTCAACCAACAACATGATTGAGTCTTCATATAGACTTTGATACCATATTTGATAAATAGGTATTTCCACATAGGTTGAACACCTTAAGAAACCACTCACACATGCATATCAAAGATCAATACACCAATGTACTGATGTAGGAGCATTTTCTACAACAATTTAGTAATTGACCTCTAAGGTCTCAGGAACTTTATGAGAGGAAGTTGGTTTCCTCATTGTAATTGTTTTTAATTATTTTCCTAAGTTGTAATAGTCTAGGATATTTGAGAAGAAGGTAGTTTTTCCATGAATGTAATAGGATACAGAAGAGTTAGATAAATCATGAACTGTGTTTGGATTTGATCCTATCTTTCAGGATCAGAATCAGGTTGTTTTAAGCTAATAAGAGTCTTTGTGTAATTTTAGTCGGATTCGATCCTATCTCTGTGGATAGGATCGATCTGGTCCCTATTGTATTAAAGTTTTGATAGATGAAACCCGAGACTGGTATGATTTAGTGTGTGGAATGAGTGTATATTGAGTGCGTGAAACGTGCAAAGATTGGGAAGGAACTAAGCTTCCTATGTAATTTTACTTCCTTCGATCATTTGAATAAAGACAGTTGTGAATTTGTGTTCCTGTACATTTTGTATTGAGCCCATATGTATATATTGTTTGAGATTATGTGTAGAGCCTCGATGCACATATGAACAAGATTGAGACTGTATAAGTCATTTTGCAAAGTAAATAAGGGAGGACTAGGATCAAATCATGAGGATTAGATCGACGGTCCACAACATTGTGGCCATCACGCATTGACATTTTCTTGTTGCTTATTTATTTGAATAGGTCCGAAGTCATGAGGTCCGACACACGTGGAATAAAGGGAATGATGAGGAAGTGTGTTATATGGAAGAGAATGATCCATCGTCGATCACGATAGGATCAACGGTGATCGAGATTTAATCGATATTGTCAAGTATTAAAAGGGGACCCACAAGTCAAGATCTAATCGTTGATTGGAGTGGTAGATCAATGGTGTAAGATTAGCATGTATCAACAAGGTACGAGGAGGTTAACACAAGGAGGTTTGATACCCCATGACTTGGTGGCCCAAAATACGTGGCGTCCATTTATTCGTTTGCGTGGTTCCACACGCAGTTTCGACATGGCCCACATAGGAAACCCTTTATAAGATCAGACGATGGAGATTAAATATTTGAATCCAAACATCGACGACCCTCATCGCAATGAACCATGACCTTTGAAAAGTTTTGGTGTTAGAGTTTGTGAAAAGTCCCGATGTCTCGACACTAAGATACATTAGGATGACATCAGGTTTCGTGGTGGCCCATGATCTGTATTGAGTTTTGATCAACGGTCCATAAAAGCTCAGAGATCTAGATCAATGATGGATGTTATATCGGTCCATTGTGGTTGATCGTTGATCAACTTCCAGATCAACGATCCAGATTGATTGCACACATATGTGCTTAAGCCCGTGGTTCTAGTGTATGATCACATAGTGAAGGAAAAGAGCATTAACGCATGTTGAGGTAATTTCAAATTTTCTTTTAATTCAATTTTTTTGTTAATTAAACGAGTTCTCTACAAAAGACATAGGAAGGTAGGAGAGATCTAGTCTAGATTGGTCATCAGTTTGGTATTAGAGCGGCACAATATCTAGGAAAGGATAATTGAAGATGGCCTTTAGAACACAAGGAGGAAGAGGTCGAGGTCAAGGAGGACCTATTGAAAATGTATAAGTAATTGAAGAAATGAGAAATCTTCGAGAACAATTGGAGGCGATGGAAGCTGCTCAACGAAGAGGTACTGACTTGGGAGATGTCAGTGAAGAAGAAGAAGTTGCAGAAGCTGAAGAGGGAGCAGAGCCTGAAGAAGAAGGTGTTGAAGAAAAAATAATTAGAGCTATCATGGGATTTAACTCTAGACCAAGAATGGAGGTGCCATTGTATGAAGGAAACCTGAATGTAGTTGAATTGGTGGACTGGATCAATACTATGGACAAATAATTTGAATATGAAAATGAACATGATGAGAAAAAGGTAAAATTTGTTGTGACAAGGATGAAAGGACATGCATTACTCTGGTGGGATGGAGTA
This sequence comes from Picea engelmannii, assembly GCA_009831015.1. Lineage (NCBI taxonomy): Eukaryota > Viridiplantae > Streptophyta > Pinopsida > Pinales > Pinaceae > Picea > Picea engelmannii. The sequence continues at coordinate 41,444 of ML836715.1, read as the reverse complement.
CAAGCTGAGAAGCAGAGCAAAGGCAAGACAAGAATCAAGAGCTGGGACATAATGGTAGAAAAATTGAAAGGTAAATTCATGCCTCGAGACTATCAAATTAATATTTTTAGACAAATGTAGAATTTAAAGCAGAGAAGAATGTCAGTTAAAGAATACACTAAAGAGTTTTATAAATTGAATATATGAGTTGGCCATATAGAAGAGAATCCTGCGAAAGTTGTTAGATATATTAATGGATTAAAAATGAGATCCAAGATGAAATTGACATTTTGTCTCCTAACACTTTTGAAGAAGCATATCAGTTTTCCCTTAAGGAAGAAGCAAAACTAGCAAGAAAGCATAATCATATAAGCATAGGTCACATTTCAACAAGAGGCAGAGGACAACAAGGTGGCAAAGGAATATCTTCAGCTCCAAAGGTAGAAGCCAACAACTGAAATCAACAAGAACGATCAACAAGAGGTGGTTATTTCAGAGGGATAAGACCTTATCAAAGAGGTAGAGGATATTCTATCAGATGTTTTAGATGCAATAAGTTTGTGAATAAATCATTTGAATGTCAAGAAAATTCTTCCACCAATAGAGGAAGTAAAAATGTTGTTTAGGAAGAAGAAGAAAGTGTGGAGTCATTTGTACATGAGAATGTACCAGAAGTTGGAGAGTCTTTGATGATGAAGAGAATACTTCTGAAACCACATAAAGAGATTAAGGAACCTGCACAGAGGAAGACACTCGTCAAAACTGTCTGCAAAAGAAAAGGTAAATGTTGTAAAGTCATTATTGATACTGGAAGTACTGATAATTTGGTGTCTACATAGATGGTTGAAAAGTTGGCTTTGAAAAAGACAACACACCCTATTCCATATAGGGTGTCATGGTTGCAAAAGGGACATTAGCTGATAGTGAAGGAACAATGTGAAGTGGAGTTTCGAATTGGAATATATAAAGACAAGGTACTTTGTGATGTTATGCCCATGGATGTGTGTCATATTTTTCTAGGTAGACCTTGACCGTATCACAAAAAGTAAATACATGATGGAAGGAACAACGCATACACTTCTGAGAAAGATGGAGAAAATCACACTCTCTTACCATTGAAGGATGAAGGAGCGACTGAAGAAAACAACTCAAATGTCCTATTGGTCAGTGGAAAATAAAATTTTGCAAGACATTAAAAAGGAAGAGGTACATTTTTCCCTGATTAGTAAACCAAAGGTAATTCTCACCACCACAAATTTAAATGATCTTCTTGAAGAATTAAAAAATTGTTGTATGAATTTGTTGATATTGTGGTTGATGATTTACCAAATGAATTACCTCCATTGAGAAGTATCAATCATCATATATATTAAATTCCAGGGGCCAACCTTCCAAATAAAGAAGCATATCGAATGACCCTATAGGAGAATGAGGAGACAAGAAATCAAGTACAAGAATTATTAGATAAAGGTCTGGTCAGGGAAAGTTTGAGCCCATGTGTATTTCCAATAGTACTAAGCCCAAAGAAAGATGGAGGATAGATAATCTGCACAGACTCCAGAGCTATAAATAAAATTACAATCAAGTATAGATTTCCATTACCCCGAATTGATGATTTGATGGATTTCTTAAGTGGTGCTAAATATTTTTCGAAATTGGATTTGAAAAGTGGGTATCATCATATTAGGACTAGAGAAGGAGATGAATGGAAAACAACATTTTAAAAAAATGATGGATTGCATGAATGGTTGGTAATGTCTTTTGGACTCACAAAATCCCTTGGCACTTTTATGAGATTGATGAATGAAGTACTTAAAGAATTCATTGGTAAGTTTGTCATAGTTTATCTGGATGATATTCTCGTCTACATTCAATCTAGAGAAGAACACTTGAGACACCTCAGGTTGGTTTTAGATAACTACAACAAGAGAAGCTACTGGTCAATTTGAAAAAAGTGTAGTTTTGTGAAGAAATAATTGGTTTATTTGGGCTTTGTGATATCTGAAAAAGGCTTGAAGATGGACCAAGAAAAGATAAAGGATATAATAAATTGGCCCACTCCAATGAATTCTTTTGAGGTAAGAATTTTTCATGGCTTAGTGAGATTCTATCGAAAATTCATCAAGATTTTTCATGGGATATGTGCTCCAATTATAGAAACCATTAAAGGAACCAAACAACCATTTAAATGGACAGGAGCAACTGCTAAAAGTTTTAAATTATTAAAGAAGAAGATATCATAACAACTAATTTTAGCATTTCCATATTTTAATAAACTCTTTCAAGTTGAATGTAATGCAAGTGGGACTGTAATAGGAGTTGTTCTAAGTCCGGAAAAGAATCCAATTGCTTATTTTAGTGAGAAACTAAATGAAGCAAAGCAAAAATATTCTTCATATGACAAGGAATTTTATGCAATTATTCAATCACTAAAGAAGTGGAGACATTACCTCATGCCAAAAGAATTTGTTCTTTATACTAATAATCATGCCTTGCAGTATATTAGCAGCCAAACAAAATTAAATCAGAGACATGTCAAATGGATTGAGTTTTTGCAGAATTTCAGTTTTGTTATTAAGCACATAAGTGGGCAATCAAATAAGGTAGCAAATGCATTGAGCACAATCGATTTAATTTTACAAGAGTTTCAAGTAAATGTTGTAGGATTTGATGAGTTGAAAGAAATGTATAAAGATGATCAAGATTTTAAAGATGCTTATGTAGCCTGTGAAAATCCAATAGATGCTTATGATGCTTATAAAGAGACATAACTCCATAGTTAGATTATATGATTCAAGAACGTTTATTATTTAAAGGCAACAAATTGTGTATTCCAAGATGTTCAATGAGAGAAAACCTATTGAAGGAAAAGCACAGTGGTGGATTAGTAGGACATTTTGGACATGGAAAAACATTTGCTCAGCTAAGTACATTTTATTTATGGCTTGGCATGCAGACTAATGTCAATAACTTTTTTGAAAGATGTAGGGTTTGTCAGTATGCAAAAGGAAGGAGACAAAATAATGGATTGTATCAGCCATTGCTAATATTAGACCGACCATGGGACTTTGTAAGTATGAACTTTGTGTCAGGATTGCCAAGAACTCAACAAGGTAATGATTCAATTTATGTGGTTGTTGATAGATTGTAAAAAATGGCACACTTTATAGTTTGTAAGAAGACCAATGATGCAACTCACATTGCATATTTGTTCTGTAAAAAAGTTGTTAGATTGCATGGATTTCCAAAAAGTATTGTTTCTGACAAAGACACAAAATTTGTGGGTCATTTTTGGATAACTTTGTGGAAAAAGTTAGGGACCAATCTCAACTTTAGTTCAACATACCACCCACAAACTGATGGGAAAACAAAGGTGGTAAATAGAAGTTTGGGAAATATTTTGAGATGTCTGGTAAGTGAGCATCCTAAATAGTGGGATCAGGTACTTGCACAAGTAGACTTTGCATATAATGACTCACCTAATAGAAGCACAAGATTAAGTCCATTTCATATTTTGTATGGAATGCATCCTAGATGAATTTACGAGTTAAAGAATATAGGAAAACAAGAAACTAGAAGTGCTGATGGTGAAGACTTTGCAGTAAGCACGCGAGAATTGTATGAAAGGTCCAATCAACAACTATAGGACAACACCAACAAGTACAAATACAAGGCAAATTTGAAGAGAAGATAGATGGATTTTGAAGTTGGAGACTTGGTCATGCCACACCTTAGAAGAGAAAGGTTTTCTAGGGGGGAATATAACAAATTAAACTTAAAAATATTGGACCATGTAAAGTGTTGAGAAAATTAAATAGAACTTCCAAGTAACCTTGGAATTTCTCCAATTTTTAAGGTATCAGATTTATATCCTTTCAAGGAACCAACATACAAATTTACAGATGCACCTGACAACGACAACATTCAGACCATTGACTGGGAGAAACAACTACCTATAGAACATCATAAGTAGATTGAATCTATCTTGGACCAAAATGTAGTAAATAAGACAAGGGGTAAACAATATTTTCAATACTTGATCAAGTGGAAAGGACAGCCACTTGAAGATGCCATGTGGATGACTATAGCCGAAATATATAACTATGGTATAAGTACTGAAGAACTACTGCAACAAGCCCAAGAACAAGTCTTTTCTTCCTCGGGAGTCTGACACAGGAGCATCTTCTGAAACAATTTAGTAATTAACCTCCAAAGTCTTAGGAAAATTTTGAGAGGAAGTTGGTTTCCTCATTGTAATTGTTTTTAATTATTTTCCTAAGTTGTAATAGTCTAGGATATTTGAGAAGAAGGAAGTTTTTCCATGAATGTAATAAGAGATGGAAGAGTTAGATAAATTAGGAATTATGTTTGGATTTGATCCTATATTTCAAGATCAAAATCAGGTTGTTTTAAGCTAATTAGAGTCTTTGTATAATTTTAGTTGGATTCGATCCCACCTCTGTGGATTTGATCGATCTCGTCCCTACTGTATTAAAGGTTTGATAGATGAGACCCGAGAGTGGTGTGGTTGAGTGTGTGGAATGAGTGCAGAGTGAGTGCATGAAATGTGCAAAGATCGGGAAGGAACTGAGCTTCTTATGTAATTTTACTTCTTTAGATCATTTGAATAAAGATAGTTGCGAGTTTGCGTTCTTGTACATTTTGGATTGAGGCCATATGTGTATTTTGTTTGAGATTATGTGTAGAGCCTCGATGCAGATATGAACAAGATTGAGACTGTATAAGTCATTTTGTAGATTAAATAAGGGACGACTAGGATTGAATCAGGAGGATTAGATTGGCGATCCACAACATTGCGACCATCACGCATTGACATTTTCTTGTTGCTTATTTCTTTGAATAGGTCCGAAGTCTTAAGGTCCGACACACGTGGCATAAAGGGAATGGTGACGAAAGGAGTTATATGGAGGAGAACAATCCACCGTCGGTCACGATAGGATTGACGGTGATCAAGCTCTAATCGATATCGTCAAGTATTAAAAGGGGACCCACAAGTCAAGATCTAACCATTGATTGGAGTGGCAGATTGACGGTGTAAGATTAACACATATCAACAAGGTACGAGGAGGTTAACATAAGGAGGTTCGAGACCCCATGGCTTGGTGTCCCAAAATACGTGGCATCCATTTATTCGTTTGTGTGGTTCCACATGCAGTTCCAACATGGCCCACACAGGAAACCCTTTATAAGATTGGACGAAGGAGATTAATTCTTCAAATCCGAAGATCGATGATTTTTGTCGCAGTGGATTGCGGCCATCGACGATTTTTGGTGTTAGAGGCTGTAAAAAGTCTCAACGTACCAACACTTAGATACGTCAGGTTTACATCAGGTTTCGTGGTGGCCCACGATCTATATTGAGTTTTGATCAATGATCCATAAAGGATTCAAGATCCAGATCAACGACGAACATTATATCGACACATTGTGGTTGATCGTTGATCAACTTCAGGATCAACGCTCCATATTGATTGCACACATCTGTGCTTAAGCCCTTGGTTTTAGCATATGGTCACATAGTGAAGGAAAAGAGCATTAGCACCTTTTGAGGTAATTTCAAATTTTCTTTTAATTCAATTTTTTTGGTTAATTAAACCAATTCTCTACAGACGACATAGGAAGGTAGGAGAGAACCAGTCCAGATTGGTTGTCATGTATTACATGGGTAAAAACCTCAAAGAGGGAAACAATCCATAGCCCCAACCAACATGGCCACTTGAGGCAATATATTAATGAAAAAGAAAAGAGTTTTACATATGATTTTCTCACAATCGATCATTAGAAAATAACCCTACATTCTCTTTAAATAGAGATAATGGATCAATCAAGTGTTAAGTCATGAATCAATATAGTCATTAATGTCGAGGATAATATGCATTGTTAGATCACCTTATGTCTAGAACATATCATGACCATCCGATTGCATAACTACAAATGCATACTAATAAAACATGGTAATGAAACACACTTTACCTAAAGACACATTAAACCAAGTTGATCTTAACTAACTCCTAAGTGTCTAAATATACTAATAGAATATAACTCACCTCTACCATTGCACATTACTCCTGAGCTTACTTTGATGACTTGAAGATAGCTTACATTTGCTAGAGTCATGTCCAACAAATTAACATAGCACAAGATAACTAAGTGTAGACATGATTATAAAAGGGAATCTCCATTTCCCACAACATCCATGAGATACTATGTCTAAACTCACAAGCACCAAGAAGATGAAGGGTGGAGAAAATAGCTTACAACCATCCAAGTTCTTACAAGAGTAAAAATACAAGCTAACAATGGCCTTCTATTTCATGTACGAAGATAGCTTACAATGAAAAAAGAGCATCCTTTTGCAAGAGAGCAAAGGCCTCTTTTATGAAACATTACATGGATTTTGGCCTTCTTTTGATCACTTCTTTGAATTTCTAGTTCTATGTCTCTTGGCCTCAAATTTTATTTAACTAGTTTATTTTACAATTTGTCCTCATCCAAATATTAAATGAGTGGACATTCCTTTACAATAAGAATAATACAATACATCCCCTCTTTAGTCTTCATTTTCTTCTATTTGTCATTTTGTTTGAGTAAATATTCTTGGGAGGTTTCAGCATGTATACTCATTTCTTCACAATTTGGATGAAAATAACCCTACATAGCTCCTGATTTGTCATGTAGTGGCTTGATGTCTCAACTTCTTGATTTGTCCTTCTATATTAATATTTTGCATTGGGAAGTTGAGCGTGAAGGCTTTATTTTTCTCAAGAGTGGATTTAAGCTCTCCAAGCACTTGATTTGTATTGTAGTGGTTATTTGGATGGACAAGATTTCATTTCTCGCTCATTTGATTGAAGTGTATAAACTTGGGTTATCTTCTAGTTTTCAAATTTTGTCTTGAAAATTCCAAGTTCCCTCCTCCTCTCTTCATGAATTATCATGCTTCAAGTATACAAGATGAAACCTCCTTCAACGGTTTTGGAGTTGGGTTCATACACACTTCTTTCCACGTTTCTTTATTTCTCCATGTATCTCCACTCCTCCATCACAACCTACAAACAATCTCATAGCCTTGGATTGCAAATATTCATGAAAAGTACACGCTTTGATCAATGTGAATAAAAAAAGATTTGGTAAAAAAATGGCATGAGAGCCATTAAAGAGCATTGATAAGACATATTATTCATGAACCCACAATAAGCTTTGATTTATTTGCAAGCTCAATGCTTGATACCTCGTCAAATGCTCATAAACAATGAACTTGTTGCATGAATCCTCACATCAAATGATTTAATGTTATGAATAGAAATTATATTTGCTTCAAATCAATAATAAAATCGAGAATGAAATTAGGCAATGGAAACTAATGAGAGGCTTGCAAATGTAATGGCAAAGATCCTTCAACATTCCATCTTGAAAACAAGTTTGGATTTAATATACACTCTTCAAGATCAAAATTTTAGAAATCATTGAAAAATGGAATGCATGTGCATAAGCCTATTTTTTAATGTGGGAAAACAAAGTTTCAAGCATGCATTGGTTGTAGAATTTAATTTTAACAAAAGATGGAATTAGAGTGCATGAATATGAAGACCCTTGCATACGTTTTGGAGCTTCAAACCTCATATAAAACCTAGAAAAGAAATGAAACTCTCTCAATAAAAATTTGCAAATTGCTAATGATAATAAAAGCTTTTATGAGACACTCCACTTGAAATCAAGCTTACCTACATCAAATTTTAAATGCATAATGCAAAATATTGCCACCTAGAATGGATGAAAATAAATGCAACCACACATGAAAGAGTTTGGAAAGAGTTTGGATCTTTAGGCTAATTAGTAAGAATGCCACTAAAACATGGTTTTAGGCACATATTACAAACCATGTGCATACAAGCTTGCTTATTCAAGCTAATGTACTTGAAGTTCTAAAAACAAGTGTGTATGCTTTGTATATGTAAAATACCATTCTTTAAGAAGTTTTCAAGCATATGTATGAATAGAGAAATGAAAATTTCTACATAAATAGTTTATCATCCAACAAATACAATTTTGATCAAAGTTTCCGTGAGGCTTAAAGTAGATGGGCAAAAAAACTAGTTTTTATTTGACATTAGTTTTTTTAATTCTTGTTGTAGCATTATTTGAGCTTAAAAGCGAGCTTCTTCCAACTTAACAAATCTACAAATTCTAGTCACATTCATCCAACATTTATTAAATCACAATTAACTAAAAGTATTGAATTCATGAAAGTTTTCATTTGTCAAAGATGTTGATTAAGGTTGGTTTTCATTGATGTCAACCCCTAAAGAAAGCCCCGTAGCATAGAGGTTTGGGTAATGAACTCACGTTTGTTTAAAGTAAATATGACTCATTATTGTCTTGTCATGGTTGATAAGAAGTAAAGATGGATGAACTCCAAAGTGGTCTCCTTATGGTGAAAGCCCTCATGGGAAGACGCTTTGCGGAGTGAGAGAACCCATGCCTAATGGTGGAATAATGAGATGAAGGATAGTGATTTTTTCAGTGAAACTATCCTATATGCATAGTGCTTTTCACGCCATTTCTAGTGGTATGTGGAACATCACATAACTCCGCACGGTTAGAGGGTTATGACCATGTGAAGTTGGAGAATCCAGGTTTGGGTAATGGACCCAAGTTTGTTTGATAGATAACGGTATGATTTTTGATATATTTGCAGGTAATACTATTCTATATGGATATTACATGTCATGTCATTTTTTGTGGTATGTGGAACGTCACATAACTCCTCACGGTTTAAGAGTTATGGCCTTACGAAGTTGGAGGACCCTCATATGTTGTCTTGAAGCCCCAAAAGGTCAAAGTAGTCAAAGTGGTTTAAGAGATTTTAGAAGGTAAATAATAAAGTGAAGTGATGAGTGTACTATAATTCAAAGTGAANNNAAAATAAATTATTTAAATAATAAATTTAATGGAGAAATTAGAAGTGGGTTAACCCTAAAATAAGGAAAGTGGGCAAAGTGACCTAGAAGATGTTTTTAAGGAAGCTACTTGGAAAGTATAAATAAGAGGCAAGGCTCTCTCATTTGAATTACACTTGAGCATATTGAATACCTATAGGTGTCTGAGGTAACCAAAGGATATCTAAGCCGAATTTCTGAGGAAAGTGAAGAAAAGAAGGCCAGAATTCAAGGAAGGATAAATTCTTTTGATGATGCTTTCTAAGGTATGTTTTATTTATTTTATTTTTTTTCAGGTCATCTCACCATTTTTGCAATAACATTTTTTCTAGAATGATTCAGACCGTGAAATTTCCATGCCATTGAGAAAACATATCCAAGTATATTTCGTCAAAAATTCATCTTGTGTTTCGTTGTATTTTTGGAGTTACACTCCGTGGAAAATAGGGTTTGTGGCTAGTCCTGAAACTAGTCAAAAACATGTGTTTCGGGTAAAAACGTCATAACTTCTTCATAAAAGATCAAAATTTAGTAAGACCAAATGTGTTGGTTATATTATAGTCTTTAGTATGCTGTGTAACAGTTTTAGATCAATTCAATAAATATTACCTGTGGGGCACGCTCTACAAGGTCGCTCTTTAGAATAAGACAAAATTCAACAAGGTGTGCCATTTTTTCCATAACTCATTTTCTGAGAGGTTCTAAGTAGTGACACCTGGAGGAATTTCATAAAAAACACTGAAGAACATTGTGTATCAGTTTCAGATCTTTATTCATTATAGGTACAAAGTTATGATTATTTCAAGTTAGGGTTGCTAACTAATCCAAAACTAGTCTTGTGAGACTAAAGAAACGTTTGATGAAAATGCTAGTCTCTTGTTGTTAAAGTTAAGGAAGGTTTGTAGGTATGTGATCATATACACTAGGTCTATTACAGAGTTACAAATCATATTTGGATGATTAAATTGATGAGGGCTTTTGGTTGAGGTACAAGTTGGGTTCTTGCTTGAGACAAGTAGTTGATGAGTTGGCACATACATGAGGTGTATAGTTGATGATGTTGGTACATATTGATGATTCATAGTTGATGAGTACTTGACACATGATTGGTACATACTTGGTACATGGTTGGTTGCACTTGTTTATGGTACAGGTTGATTATAGATTGTTTGGTACAGGTTGGTGCATGGTTGATGCACTTGTTTATGGTACAGGTTGATTACAGATTGTTTGGTACAGGTTGGTTCATGGTTGATGCACTTCTTTAAGGTACAGGTTGATTATAGGTTGAGGTATAGGTTGATGCATGGTTTAGGTTTATTGGTACATGTTTACAGTGGTATATCTCACAGTGATAGTGTGACAGTGGTTCCATCATTCTACTTTTACTTCAGGGTGGTTGGACGGGGCAAGGACAGGTGGTTGTAGCCACCTTCCGGTTGTAGTTGGATAACTTAGGGGGTTATAGCCTCCTTCTGGTTGTAGCTAAAGAATTGGGGAGTTGGAGCTTCCCTTAGTTTGTAGCCTGAGAAACTAGGGGGTTGGAGCCTCCTTTCAGTTGCAGCTGGAAAACAAAGGAAGTTGGTGTTTCCAATGAATGTAATTCTTCAAGACATATAAGAAAAACAATTTCGTGGTTTTCTCTCGATTTGGGTTTCCACGTAAAACACTGGTGTACTGTGTATGTATGTGATTGTTCATTTCTTATTGCTCATTATTGGATAATAATTCTACATTGATATAATACTTGGATTATTTGGATAAAAAGGATTATAATTACGCTATTACTGATTCACCCCCCCTCTCAATAATCCAACAAAAGATGCATATAAGTGCTGGAAATTGCACTTTGTAGGGCTCAAAACTTTAGTTTTTAAACCAAATTTTCAATTACAATGATGCAAATAAATCTTTAGGTATGAAATTGAATGAAAAATGAAGGTTATTCAAATTTAAATCCATAAGATTGATGTCTAGAGATTTCACCGACAATCATGTTTTCTTCTTATAAAACTTGTAATGGTCATTTGATGTTTTTGGACATGCTCATAGCTTGAAGAAGAGGCTTGTTCATTTTTCAAAAATATGGAAATTTAAATAACATTACTTAATAAACATCATTTTATTATCAAACATACATATGATGGTTTAAATTTTGCATTGGGCATTCAATTCTGGAAAGAAATGTTTCCCAATATGTAGAAATAAAGTGTTGGAAATTGTAGTAATTTGGCCTAAAATTCAAGCTTAAAAACAAATTCAATAGTCAAGCATGTAAAGTAGGTTAATGGTGGAAAATGATATTAAGATACACTACAATTTCCAACTTGAAAATAACAGACTGAAATATGCAAGCCAAAAGTTAACATGGCTGGATATTGTAATGGATTGCCCAAAAAAATCATGTAAAAAAAACAATTCATATTGAAGCATGCAAAGAAATTTCATGATTGAAAATGAAAATGATAATGAGAAATAAAAACATAGTTACCAACTTGACGAGAACCTCGTTGAGTTCTCAATTCTTGGAGGTTACCTTAGTGGTTGTTTTTACCCCCATTTCAAAACGTGTTGCTCTAGGATCACGATTTTCATTTTTTGTGGGTTAAAATTACAACCTATTGCAACCATGTCCTTAAATCCCTACAATTTTGCAAACAAAAACCTTAAATCAACCTCCAAATAAAAAATAGTGCTCCTAAAATTACCCTTTTTTTCAAGGATAAATTTCATCCTTTTGCAACGATGTCCTTAAATACCAATAATGTTGTAAACAAAAATCTTAAAAGCAACCTTGGAATTAAAAAGTGGTGCACCCAAAATCATCCCTTTTTTTGGGTTAAAATTATAACCTTTTGTAACCATGGCCTTAAATCGCCCCAATGTTGAGAATATATTCATTAAAATCAACCCTCAAATTGAAAAGTGGTGCTACTAATAGCATACTTTTTTTTTGAGATTAATATTGCAACTTGTTTGAAACCATGGCCTTAACAACTAGTACCGTTGCAATCAAAATCTTAAAATCAATTCTCAAATAAAAAATATGTGCTACTAATAGCACTTAATTTTTTTTTTCGAGATTTAAACTTGCAACATTTTGAAATCATGACCTAAAAAACCATATTACCGCACACAAAGTTATAAAAAAGTAAAAAATAGAGAAAAAAACTGCTGAAAAAACATGGTTATAATAAATAGCTAACAACATAATTATAAAAGTATATAACCAAAATTTTAATTTATTTATTTAAGGGGGGCGGGGATGTGAGGGGAGGAAGGGGAGAACCCTGTGCTCCTCTCTCACCCTCATTTACAAAAAAGTATTTAAAAAAACTAGTAATTTATTTAAAAAGAAAACATATTTTAAGGAGGGTGGGAGTGTTTCTCGAAATTCCCCCTCTAGTGACATTCATCCAACGTTTATTAAATCACAATCAGCTAAAAGTATTGAATTCATGAAAGTTTTCATTTGTCAAAGATGCATACAAGTGCTGGAAATTGCACTTTGTAGGGCTCAAAACTTTAGTTTTTAAACCAAAATTTCAATTACAATGATGCAAATAAATATTTAGGTGTGAAATTGAATGAAAAATGAAGGTTATTCAAATTTAAATCCATAATATTGATGTGTAGAAATTTCACCGACAATCGTGTTTTCTTCTTATAAAACTTGTAATGGTCATTTGATGGTTTTGGACATGCTCATAGCTTGAAGAAGAGGCTTGTTCATTTTTCAAAAATATGAAAATTTAAATGATATTACTTAATAAACATCATTTTATTATCAAACATACATATGATGGTTTAAATCTTGCATTGGGCATTCAATCCTGGAAAGAAATGTTGTCCAATATGTACAAATAAAGTGTTGGAAATTGTAGTAATTTGGTTTAAAAATTAAGCTTAAAAACAAATTCAATAATGATATTACTTAATAAACATCATTTTATTATCAAACATACATATGATGGTTTAAATCTTGCATTGGGCATTCAATCTTGGAAAGAAATGTTGCCCAATATGTACAAATAAAGTGTTGGAAATTGTAGTAATTTGGTTTAAAAATCAAGCTTAAAAACAAATTCAATAGTCAAGCATGTAAAATAGGTTAATGGCAGAAAATGATATTAAGATACACTACAATTTTCAACTTGAAAATGATAGACTGAAAGATGCAAGCCAAAAGATAACATGGCTGGATATTGCAATGGATTGTCCAAAAAAATCATGTAAAAAAACAATTCATATTAAAGCATGCAAATAAATCTCATGATTGAAAATGAAAATGATAATTAGAAATAAAAACATAGTTACCAACTTGATAAGAACCTCGTTGAGTTCTCAATTTTTGGAGGTTTCCTTAGTGGTTGTTTTTATCCCCATTTCAAAACGTGTTGCTCCTAGGATCACATTTTTCATTTTTTGGGGGTTAAAATTACAACCTTTTGCAACCATGGCCTTAAATCCCTATAATTTTGCAAACAAAAACCTTAAATCAACCTTCAAATAAAAAAACAATGCTCCCAAAGTTACCCTTTTTTTTCAAGGATAAATTTCATCCTTTTGCAACGATGTCCTTAAATACCAGTAATGTTGTAAACAAAAATCTTAAAAGCAACCTTGGAATTAAAAAGCGGTGCACCCAAATTCATCACTGTTTTTGGGTTAAAATTATAACCTTTTGTAACCATGGCCTTAAATCCCCTTAATATTGAGAATATATTCTTTAAAATCAACCCTCAAATTGAAAAGTGGTGATACTAATAGCATACTTTTTTTTTGAGATTAATATTGCAACTTGTTTGAAACCATAGCCTTAACCACTGGTACCGTTGCAACCAAAATCTTAAAATCAACCCTCAAATAAAAAAGAGGTGCTACTAATAACACTTAATTTTTTTTTTTTTTGAGATTTAAGCTTGCAACATTTTGAAATCATGGTCTAAAAAACCATATCACTGCAAACAAAATTATAAAAAAGTGAAAAATAGAAGGAAAAAACAACCAAAACTAAAAGAAAAAACATAGTTATAAATAAATAACTAACAACTAATAAAAGTATATAACCAAAGTTTTTATTTATTTATTTAAGGGGGGCAAGGATGTGAGGGAGGAAGGGGAGAACCTAGTTCTCCTTTCTCACCCTTATTTAAAAAAAAATTATTTAAAAAAACTAGTAATTTATTTAAAAAAAAAAAAACATATTTTAAGGAGGGTGGGAGTGATTCTCGAAATTCCCCCCTCCTGTCATATCCTCCTCGCCTGCTACCTAAATGAGTGGTGTGTTAGTGGATAACCTTCCACTCATTTAGGTAGTAGGGGGGAGGGTGATTCTAGGAATCAACTCCCCATTTTATTTATTTTAAATTGTTTGTTTAAATTAATTTTATTTTTGTTTTGTTTTTAATTTTTAATTAATTATTATTATTATTATTTAAATTTAGAGTTATTTATTTATTATTTTTATTAAAGGAAGGCAAGGGAGGAGTCAAGGGGATTTTTCCCATTTGTTTTATTTTTTTTTCCTTTCATTTTTTTTTAAAATTATGTTATTGTTGCATTTAAAAAAATTTTATTGTTATTATTTTTAAATTTAAAAAATTGTCTTTTCCTTTAGTTTTAGTAGTTTTGTTCCTTTTTGTTTTCCATCTTTTTTTTTTTTTTAATATTTTTCTCCTTTTATGGTTTTGTTTGCGACAATCAATTTTTTAGGCCATAGTTTAAAAAATGTTACAATTTTAAGCTCGTAAAAAAGTGCTACTAGTAGCACCTCTTCTTTAACTCAGGGATTAATTTTAATATTTTGCTTGCAATGATATTGGTTTTTAAGGCCATGGTTTCAAACATGTTGCAATTTTAACCCTGAAAAAAAGGGGTGCCACTAGTAGCACCGCTTTTCTATTCGGGGTTGTGATCCAGATATAGGAGAGGAACGAACTGATTAACAGATTGAATACAATAAACACAAAGATACGAAGAATAACACAAATATCCAGTGAACAATATCTTTTATTAAATAATGAAATAGGATGAAAATGCAAAACTATAGAATTGAAACACTTGTTTGAATGGTGGTAGCTATATATGAGAAGAGATGTGGCTACTACGCGCATCTGTCTTAGCAGAATCGATTACAATGAAACTCCATAGGAATTTTTGATATTACTCATGAATGCCAAAACCCTGAACATCCAAAAACCTAAACCTAGAAGGTAAAATGCCAAAAGTCATGTGGGCCCTATGGGTAAGTTGGTGTAATTTGGTACCTCAACTTCCAAGGGTCGTAACTTTTGCATATGACCTTCGTTTTAGGCACGTGATAGCCCGTTGGAAAGGTATTTCAGAGAAATACACATTTCGCCATCAAACTCTAACAATATCTACATTTTGACTTTGGCGAGCCAAGAAAAAAATGTTTAGGGCCCCAAAACGGCCCTGGAAGTACAACAAGATGTGCTGACATGAAAACATACAAAACAGGCCAGTTGGATTAGGCGAGCGACCACCCGTATCCACCTGGAGGATGTGTGGGGCTTCAGACAACCCGAGAAGTGTAGGACTCACAATTACAAAGCAATAAAGAAGAACGTGCTGAAAAAAAAAAAACAGACACAAGGAGCTAGTTGGAACATGTGGGTGGCCACCAATATCCACCTGGATCAATCCTCCCCCCTTAGGAAGCAATGGTCTCCATTGCATTGAGTTCCTCCATCAGGTGAGGAAACTTCTGCTGGATTTGGCCCCGGGTGAGCCACTTGCCTTGGTGTAGGAGTTGCCCTACATTGACAACCCGATAAAGCTGGATCCGTTGTTGGCATGTGCCCTTGACCTAGGTGTCCACTATTTGATCAGTGGATGCTTGTTCCATGCAGTCAAGGTTGAGCTCTGTGGGTGTTGTCCCTCGATCAAGTTTTGAGAAAACCTTGGTCAGATTTGGACCACTTTTGGGCTTCGACACATTGGTCGAGGAAGGAGCGCCCAAGCAGAGTTGAGATCGTGGATATCACTTATTTTGCGAGCTATGTGGACTCAGTAAGGGGGCCTTTAGGGTTTTTGTAATGGGTTATGGGATATCGGCCCATAGGGTTTACCCATGATTAGGCCTTACTGTAAGGGTTTGTAAAAGTATAAATAAAGAAGAATATATGGTGGAAGTAGTAGTCTTTTGAGCTAAGTGCAAGCAATTGAATGGCTTTGTGCAAGGGAATGCCTGTGTGTTAAGGCTTTGTGCTTGATAGAGGGTTGGATCTGTGCCTTGACCTAGTTTTGGAAGGATGATCTGGTGCTCAGTGCACATATCTCCTGTCTGGTGCGAAGCTTGACTCTTTGGCTTAGTGCACATGAGTGAATGAATGTAAGATTCGAGCACATAACAAAGAAGGCGAAGCTGTTGGTGGACGTAGCCCCACACTGGGGTGAACCACATACATCTGGGGTGACCAAGTTTTGAGGAAACCTTGGTCAGATTTGGACCACTTTTGGACTTCGACACATTGGTCGAGGAAGGAGCACCCTGATGAAGCTGAGATCGCGGATCTCACTTATTTTGCGTGCTATGTGGGCCCAGTAAGGGGTTCTTTAGGGTTTTTGTAATGGGTTATGGGATGTCGGCCCATGGGGTTTACCCATGATTAGGTCTTAGTGTAATGGTTTGTAAAAGTATAAATAAAGAAGAATGTATGGTAGAAGTAATAGTCTTTTGAGCTAAGTGCAAGCAATTGAATGAATTTGTGCAAGGGAATGTTTGTGTGTTAAGGCTCTGTGCTTGATAGAGGGTTGGCTCTATGCCTTGACCTAGTTTTGGAAGGAGGATCTGGTGCTTAGTGCGCAGATCTCCTGTCTGGTGCAAAGCTTGACTCTGTGGCTTAGTGCACATGAATGAATGAATGTAAGATTTGAGCACATAATAAGGAAGGCGAAGCAGTTGGTGGCGTAGCCCCACACTAGGGTGAACCACGCACATCTGGTGTCTTATGGTTTTTTTTGTACAATTATTATCTCTTTTATGTTTGCTTGAGTGCTTAGATTAGAAATGTAATGGATATGTATATGTTGTTTTATTACTTTGCTTATGTTAAAATGCTAGATCTGATTCACAGTGCTAAGTGCTAAGAGTTTTAGGTACATACTATTTGTTGTTACTGTGCTAGATCTATCTTTGGGTATGTTCTGCGATGTTAATACAATTAATGAACTAATGTATATCACTTCCTAAGCGTTAACAAAATACCCTGCGAAGTGTTATTATCACAGATCTGTGTCCCATCTTGGTTACAGACATTTGTGTCCTGTAACCCCCCCTGCTTCTACCTCGGATGAGACCTTGTCCGCTTCGCAGGATTTTTCGAAAGGGCCGGTAGTCGGGGTTTTGTTGGTGCGTTGTTAAGCGTTGAACCTTGGGTCTGCCCCTGTGCCAACAAATGGTTCTGTTGCCCGAACCTGAAACTATGATTGCTAGGAACTGAAGTAAAGAAAAATAAAATCTCTGTGCATAGATCTGCTGCTGAAGTGCGCAATACTCTACTTGACTTGTGAAGCTTGGTGCTAAGAA
Organism: Picea engelmannii; assembly: GCA_009831015.1. Lineage (NCBI taxonomy): Eukaryota > Viridiplantae > Streptophyta > Pinopsida > Pinales > Pinaceae > Picea > Picea engelmannii. Next base: position 23,951 of record ML836715.1, on the reverse strand, counting down.
AGAAATCCGATCTGAAGAAATAGGTAAGATATGAAAAGAGGTAAAGCTTTGTGCTTTGATAAGAGTAAGATAAGTGGAATTTTTTGTTTTGAAAGCATGAACCTAAGTATGTTTAATAGATTCTGTCCTAGTCTAAAGGCTAGGGCGCAGTTGGAAGAAAGAGTTGATTTGAGTAAATTTAATGGAAATGAAAAAAGATATGTTATTCCTATGCATAGAAAGATTTTTTGGACTAATAAGTGGATGCATGAACCTAGGATTTTTTTTTGCAGATTGCAGGTCCAACACTATGATCCTAGTATGCAGTACATAAGAGGTTGGGGAACATTTAAAAGAAAAAGAGGATTAATTTTGTGTTATAACTGTAGAAGGCCGGGACATATTGTTAAGGAATGCCATGGCGTAGGTACTATTTGTCTTTGTTACAAGATTGTTGGTCATGAGGTTGAGGATTGTTCAAGGATGATTGCTAAAATTGAAAGGATGAACATGAGACAAGAAAACTATGAAGAAAGTCAAGAAACCAAGGGAATATTAGAAAGTTATAAAGAGAAAGAACCAAAGAAAGTTCAGACTATGTTATCACAGTTGAAAGAAACGATGGATGTTCATAAAGATGCCAGTTTATCAAAGATCCTGAAAGCAAAACAACACATAAGTACATGAATAGAAGACTTCGACATAGACTGTGTCCTTGATGAGGAAACACAAGTGAATATTATGACATAAGAAACTTGTAAAACTTTGGGAAAGCCTACTGTGATACCTTCATTGGGAAGGATAGACTTGTTTAAGGGAAATATGATAACCCTATGTGGAATAATTACTAATGTACCTATTATTGTTCACGGAACATCGACTGAAGAGGAATTTGAAGCCATTAAGTTTATTGGGGACAACGCCCCTTTCCCACTTTTATTAGGTAAGACTTGGATTGAGAAGGATCAGATTAGAAGAAAAGTAGAGGACGAAGCTACATAAAAGAAAAAAGAAAGAACTAAGATATTTCATAGCTAGAAAAATAGACTAACTAATAGAAGAACGAGAGGATAAGTCGAAGCAATAGAATAGAGTAACAACGATAAAGGAACATAAAGCAAGAGAATTAGCTATCAAGGTTGAAAGAATGCAAGACCTATCTACTCAAGAAAGAAGTATGCCTACCCAGGAAGTGTTAAGAAAAGGGATATTAACTTCATACCCTTTGAGGTCACATTAGCAGTGCGAAGTCACTACACTAGGGGAAGATAAGAATAAAAATGGAAAGATGATTCCAGAAACAGTTAGAGAGACTCAGATCACAGAAAAGAAGGGAAGGAAGCTCAATAAAAAGAAAGCTAAGTTGGAAAATCTACAAGAAGCTACAGAGACCATATGGAAGACTTCGCAGACTGGAACCTCGCAGGAGGCAGGTTCGCAGGATTTGAACCTCATTGGAACAACAGGTCCGTGCAAAATGGGACTTTGCTCTGGTGAAGCTATATGATCGTTGGAGGTGCCCCAATCATTAGAACGATGCTCCAGATACTCCTCTTGTTGTGCTATCATGGCGGATACCTATGGCTCGACCGAAGGATTATTGTGGATCCGACGCTGATCCAACGGATTACAGGCTTAAGTATGAAGGGACCTGACCCTCGACAGTTTTATCCAGGGAAGGCTTTAGACCGTTCCTTGGCATAGCGCATCAAGGAAGCTTATGGAGAATTCGAAAAAAGAAAGCGAGGTTACAAGGTAGCCTCTATATAGGATGGCGTAGTGCACCTCGCTTTCCAACTCCTAGCTAGCAAGCTCGTAAGGAAGAACCGCCCCACATAGGTCATCGGGTTCGTGGTGGACCTCGCAGGAAAATGTGTGGAGGTTATCCAAATGAACTGGGAGAACTACCTCATCAATGAGCTGGATAAAGATTGTCATGAAGCCCAAGATTTGGGATATGAATTGCACTACAACTGGTTGATCATTTTGATTGCATTTGTTGCTTGGCAAATTCTTGAAGGAGCCACCTTCCCAGAGATCGAACCCTTAGAGTCGTTGGCCACTAGGTTTTCGACCTTGTGGTACACCAATGACATGACGAAGCAGTGGCAGTCCAATGCCGTATTTCATGCATATTATCAGCAGTTGAAGGTTTCCATTGAATCATTTCCATGCATGACATCGCACACCCTACACCAATGCAGACTAATAACAAAGTTCCACGTAGATCGACATTTCATCTACATCACTGCGTGCAAAGACGAGAACTAGGAAGAGTTACAGTCATACTACAAGCTAACATATGAAGACATGGATCATATTACAAAGGAATGGATGAAGGAGTTTCTTGTACTTGTCGCTAATGTAGAACTCTCTGACATAGACACCATAGGAAGCCCCATAGTCACCCAAGTCGAGCATGTCAAACAGTCCAGTGGGACGACGACGAAGAAGAAGCAGGAGGAAGTACATGATATAGAGAGCGATGAGGAGGATAATGCCTTTGAAGATAATGGTTTTGGATTGCTAGGAGGAGGAGGAGAAGTTGAAGTAGAAGGACAGGGAGGAGGAGATGAAAGAGAAGAAGAACAAGGAGGAGACAAAGCTACACCACCAGAAGATCCCCCTATTGGGATGGTCACACTTTAGAAGAGGAAGGTTTCCCCGAAGAAACCCTCAACAAGGAAGAAGATGTGCGCTGATAAGCCCTAGTTGGAGGCCATGCTCATGGAGGATGATATCAGTCTGGTTTGTGGAGCTATAGAGGACGCTTTCGAGGACATCTTGCAGAGATATGGAGAGAAACAGGAGGAGCTATATGGAAGGATCGAGAGGGAGCTGAAGGAAGTACACCAAGCTGTCTGTTTGGTCCGCGCAATACCTACTGTGCCTTCCCCGTCACAGACTACAAAATTGGGGGCTGAACTAGCCCAATTGAGAAGACTTGCAGATGCGATAAAAGCTCGACTTCAAAGAGTCGAGGAAGAGAAGGAGAAGGCTACAAAAGCCTTGAAACAAGAGAAAGATGGAGTCCAAGAGCAATTAAGAGTAGCACAGGAAAATCTAGCAGCCTAGGAAAGTGAGAAAGCAGAGCTTCAGGCGAAGCTCCAGGAGAATACAACCCAACTATAGAGAGAAAATGAGCAGTTGATCGTAGAATGAGCCACGATCAAAGAAATAGTGAGTAAATCATGCCACTCAATGCTAGGCTTGGCACAAGAGGAATAGGAGTCGATCAAGGCTAAAGTAGTGAAGCTCATTGAGATCATCCAACAACTTCAAGCTAGGATAGTAGAATTGTAGGCCCAAGTAGTGCTGAGCACCCCACAGGAGGTGCGTGACCAGAGGGAGGAGGCCTCTAAGACCACAATAGTAAGGATAAGAACCCTTACCTCAGAATGCAAACATCTGAGTGATAGAAGCGTACAAACATATGAATGCCTCGCCGAGGATCCATAGCTAAGAAAGCTGGAAGTGCAGTTATAAGAGGCGCATCAACATACATTTCCATGCAGGCGCAGATGAAGATGCTCACCGCAGTTGAAAGAATGAAGAGATCCTAGGAGAAACACACAGTACATCAACAAATCATTGCTCTCCAGGGTAGGGTAATGGAACTCTCACAGAAACTGCAACCTGTTCGGGATGAATCCTCCAAGGTGTTCGAAGAGATTGATGGACAAGGCTCGCAATTGGACAAAGTGTTTGCATCAGTAGAACAACGCTTGGAAGGGCTTGTTACAGAGTAGACGATCCAGGAGCTCGCTGAGAAAGAGGCTTAGGCGAAGCAGCATGTCGAGGTAGCTCGAGTTAAGCTCGAGGCCTTTGAAGCAACATTGTCCAGACCTGTGTGACTTGGGATGAGTCATAGGTGAGTGTTGGGGCCCTGTTGGCCCTCGACCAAGTTTTGAGGAAACCTTGGTCAGATTTGGACCACTTTTGGACTTCGACACATTGGTCGAGGAAGGAGCACCCTGGCGGAGCTGAGATCGTGGATCTCACTTATTTTGCAGGCTATGTAGACCCAGTAAGGGGTTCTTTAGGGTTTTTGTAATGGGTTATGGGATGTCAGCCCATGGGGTTTACCCATGATTAGGCCTTAGTGTAAGGGTTTGTAAAAGTATAAATAAAGAATAATGTATGGTATAAGTAGTAGTCTTTTGAGATAAGTGTAAGTAGTTGAATGGCTTTGTGTAAGGGAATGTCTGTGTGTTAAGTCTTTGTGCTTGATAGAGGGTTGGATCTGTGCCTTGACCTAGTTGTGGAAGGAGGATATGGTGCTCAGTGCGCAGATCTCATGTCTGGTGCGAAGCTTGGCTCCATGGATTAGTGCACATGAGTGAATGAATGCAAGATTCAAGCACATAATAAAGAAGGAGAAGCAGTTGGTGGACATAGCCCCGCACTAGGGTGAACCACATACATCTGGTGTCATATAGTTTTCTTTGTGCAATTATTATCTTTGTTGTGTTTGCTTAAGTTCTTAGATTAGATATGTAATGGATATGTATATTCTGTTTTATTTCTTTTCTTATGTTAAAATTCTAGATCTAATTGACAGTGCTAAGTGCTAAGTGTTTTAGGTACATAATCTTTGTTGTTATTGCACTAGATCTATCTTTGGGTATGTTCTGCGATGTTAATAAGATTAATGAACTACTGTATGTCACTTTCTAAGCATTAACAAAATACCTTGCAAAGTGTTATTATCATAGATATGTGTCCCAACTTGGTTACAAACACCTGTGTCCTGTAACCCCCCTTGCTTCTACCTCAGGTGAGACCTCGCCTGCTTCGCAAGTGTTGCTGAAAGGGTCAGTAGTCGGGGTTTTGTTGGTGCGTTGTTAAGCGTTGAACCTTGGGTCAGCCCATGTGCCAACAATGGGTGTCAGTTGTTCTATGATCTCAGAGGTTTCTAATAACGGGGGAAAATATGGCCGAAGGAGGTCCACATTGAATACTTGATACAAACCGTGGAAGGGTGGTGTGTTGAGCTCAAAAGCATTGCTACCCACAACCTTCGAGATAGTGTAAGGCCCTTAACGAAGTGGGTGAAGCTTCCGATGGGTCCTGATGAGACGCTCCTTCTGCAAATGTAACCAAACTTTGTCGCCAACCTGAAACTGGTGTGGTACCTTGTGTTGATCATGGTGCTGTTTGTACTTAGCATTGGATTTATGCAAAATATCTTGGACCTATTGGCAGATGTGTTGAATCCACTCAATGAATCTGGGGGCTTTGTCGATCGCAGACTGATTAGGGGAAGAGTCTGTCTGTGCGATGGAAAGAGGAAGTGCAACATCAACGGGTCCCAAGGGTTAGAATCCCAGACCCACCTGAAATGGGCTATGGCCGATGGAACTATGGAGAGCCCTATTGTAACTATGTTGGACATATGGGAGACTCTCATCCCATGTATGTGGATTCTTAGAATTGTACATGTGCAAGATGTGCACAGTCATCTGATTGACGAACTCTGTTTGGCCATCGGTTTGGGGGTGGAAAGCAATGGATTTTGTGAGATTGGTGTCCAACAGAGACTAGAGACTTGACCAAAAAGTGCTGAGGAACCTATTGTATCGGTCAAAGATGATGGTCTGTGGTATCCAAAAGTGGACCCACACTTGTTCGAAGAAGAGATTAATAGTATCTGCCGCTGTGACATTCTTCTTACAGGTTGTGAGGATAGCCATCTTCGAAAATCGATCAATGACCACAAACAAACAGTCATTTCCTTCTTAGTGGATGACAAGCCAGACATGTAATCCATGGAGATGGATTCCCAAGGATTCTCAGGAATATGAAGAGGGGTGTATAAGCCTTGCTTCTTGATGGTTGTCTTGGCAATGGAACATGCAGTGAAATATATGATATACTTGTTGACGTCCTGTCGAAGTTTTGGCCAACAAAAATGTTTCTGAAGAACGACCACAATTTTCTCGATGCCAAAATGTCCTACCACCCAACTGTAGTGAGATTCCCAAATCAACTTTGCACTCTCGCTTGTAGGAACACATAGATGGCCCAAGTGGCATAAGAGTCCATCCTGAATGTGAAAATCGGTGAAAGTAGTGCCTGTACCCAAGAGATGATAGATGGTGGCAAAGCCCAGATCTTGCTGATAAAGTTGGGTCCACTTAGATGCTTCATGTCCACAGGAATGGAGCATAATGGTGAGTTCAGCGATAAGAGGCCGACTGAGGCAGTCAAATCCACGATTGGAGATACCTGTCTTATACTTAATGTTGATATGGAACTGTTGCAGGTAGGTGGACCACTTCTGATGGCAGTCATTCTACAATTTCCCCCGTGTCTATATGAACTATAGAGGATTTTGATCAGTGTGTATGATCGTCTCTTTCCCCAGAATGTAATGTTTCCATTGACGACATGATTGTACAATGGAATACATTTCCGTGTCATAGGTGGGGCATTTCCAGACAGTATCAGAGAGTGTCTCACTATAGTATGCCACTGGATGCCCATGCTAACTGAGAATTGCACCCACAACATAGTTAGATGCATCAATCTCAATCTCAAATGGTTGTTGCATATCAGGCAAGGAGAGTACTGGAGTTGAGCACAAGTGATGCTTTAGATCATTGAATGATCATTGCTGCTCCTTCCCCCACACTAATTTGTCCCTACCACCACCCTTGGTCACCTGGATGAGGGCCCATGAAATATGGGAGAATCCCAACATGAACCATTAGTAGAAGTTGGCTAGTCCCAAAAAGCTCCAAAGCTCGGTCAGTTTGGTTGGGGTTGGATAGTCACGGATGAATTGGATCTTAGCTGGAACAACATGTACCCCATGCTCATCAACAATGTATCCCAAGTATTGGACCCTGTTCATGCCAAAAGAGAATTTTTCTAAGTTGGCATAAAGCTTGTGTTGTTGCCAAGTGCTCAAAACCTGTTGAATATGCCACATGTACTCTTCCCACATTTTACTGAAGATGAGGATGTCATCCAAATATACTACCACAAAGGAGTTGGCGAAGGGTCTCAATACAACATCCATCAACCTCATGAAAGTGGTTGGTGATTTTGTTAAGCCAAAGGGCATGACTATCCATTTGTAGAGACCTTCTTTAGACTTGAAGGTTGTCTTCCATACATCAGTTGGTTCGATGGGAACCTGGTGGTAGCTAGACTTTAGGTCAATCTTGTTGAAGAAAGTTTCCCCCTTGAGTTGGTCAAGAAGGTCATAGGTCCTGGGAATGGGGTAGCAGTTCCTGACAGTGATTTTGTTTAAGGCTTTGTAATCAATGCAGAGTTGTCAAGTCCCATCCTTCTTCTGCACTAGTACAATCGAGCTTCCGCAAGGGGAGGAGCTGGGCCCGATGTGCCCCTTTTGAAGAAGCTCTTAGATCTGACGCCTGATTTCTTAATTCTCCATCAACGAGTGATGATAGATTGGTCCATTAGGTAGAGGCATGTTGGGGGTCAGATCAATTGGATGCTTGACTTGGCAGTGTGTCAGTACCCCTGTAGGTGAGGCAGAGATGTATTTGTATTCTTCCACAATCTCGTCCACTTGCTTCTGATTCAAAGAGAGGTGTTGTGTAGAGGCCACAGATGTGGCAACGAACTTCTTCTTACCATGAGCATGGATCACAAAGAAGATGAACTTACCGGTTTGTGAAATGACCTTACTGCATTACTTAGCAGAGATTAAAGAAATAGCAGGAAGCGACGCTACCTCTGGGATCTTGTACAATTGTATACCCAAAGTAATAATAACACTACGGGGTCTAGACTCATACGCAACATGACACTTCCAAAAATATGGTTTTTCTAAAAGAACATCACAAACTTCAAGAGGAGAAATATCACACAGTACCTCATCTTTGAAAGGATTGATGCCGTAGGGCAGACGATACTGTTGGCTGACACAAAGATCTCTTCCTTAGCGAAGCTAACCGATGGTGTAGGGCTATGGGTGCAGTGTTTTTGTCATATCCAACCACTTGATGACCTCTACTAAAATTAGGTTCTTCTGACTACTAGTGTTGACAATGAAATGAATCGGAGACCCTTTGATCCACATCTGCGAGGGAAAGAGGTGTTCGCCTTCCTCTGGTTCCTCTGGTTCACTTGGCTGGAATTTGGTGGTAGCGACAGTGGCATTGGGTTCAACATCGATAATCCGCTTCCCTCCTTTAGGATTTGACTCGGAATCATAATCGACCTCTGACTCGGAAGCCTTTAGCTCGACCGAAAGGGATTGCTTGGAGCGACATTCTTCGGTGTTGTGCGAAGGACTTTTATGGTACTCACACCATTTTACCATGTCCTTCTTTGTCTTATCATTGCTCTTCTTGTGTTGCAGCTTGGACTGGTTGTCCTGAGGGTGACCATCTCGAGTTGGTCCCTTGTTGTGTTGGTTGGGCCTGCCTTTTCCCTGCTTCGGCTGTGAGGGGTTTGCAGATCCAAACTCTCGCTATTTTTGCTTATATTTCTGCTCGATCTTGAAAGTGTATCTATAAGTTGTGCCCAATGAGGCAATGTACATGAATTCCATTTCTGTTTGAATGTATCTATGCAAACAACCATGATATTTGAGCACCATATGACACTTAGAGTCTTTGATACCCAATTTGGTGCGTAGGGTATGGAAAATATTGGTGAAATATGGTACTTTCTGGTCCCTTTCTTGATGTAGGGGCAACTACAAACATTGTATATTCCTCCACGATCGTTTTTTTAGAGTAAGTATCCCACTAATTTTTAACATGGGGAACGAACTTGAGGAGTGAAAAAGTGGTCTTTTCCCTATCGGAAAAATTGTTGACCAAAAAATATCCTTTGAGAAGATTCAACCATTTATCTACAACATCCGCATATATCAGTTCTTCAAATAATGGAATATCAAAATTTACCTGTACCTTGAAGGGGGTTGCATGGCTTCTTGATGAAGATGCTTCTCCCGTGGGCAGTCGTTGAAGGATTTGCGCGAAGTTGTCCATCATTTCGTTCCTTTGTTGCGTAAGGGATTCCTCGAGCAACATTTTAATAGGATCTCCTGCTCCATCATCTTTCTTTTCGTCCCCCATGGGTTATTGTTGGGTTCAGCATGACTGATCTCGTAATGGATCGATTGGTTTGAGTCCCAACTTCTTGTACCTAGATCTTGTTGGGGACATGAACAAAGAAAAATAAATGAGGAGCAAAGCGCTCTGATACCATTGATCCATATTTAGGAGCGGAATGAACTGATTAACAGATTGAATACAATAAACACATAGATATGAAGAATAACACAAATATCCAGTGAACAATATTTTCTATTAAATAATGAAATAGGCCAAAACTACAAAACAACAGAACTGAAACACTTTCTCGAATGGTGGTAGCTATCTATGAGAAGAGATGTGGATGCTAAGAACATCCGTCTGAGTAGAATCAATTAAAATGAGGCTCCAAAGGCCCTTTTAATATTACTCACGAATGCCAAAACCATATACATCCAAAAACCTAACCCTAGAAGGTGAAACGCCAAAAGTCATGTGGGCCCTATGGGTAAGTTGGTGTAATTTGGTACCTCAACTTCCAAGGTTTGTAACTTTTGCATACGGCCTCTGTTTTAGGTGCGTGATAGCCCATTAGAATGGTATTTCAGAGAACTACACATTTTTCCATCAAAATCTGACTCTGTCTATAGTTTGATTGTGGCAAGCCAAAAAAACAACATTTAGGGCCCCAAAACGCCCCTGGAAGTACAACAAGATGTGCTCACATGAAAACATACAAAATAGGCCAGTTGGATTAGGCGAGAGGCCACCCGTATCCACCTGGAGGATGTGTGGGGCTTCAGACAACCCCAAAAGTGTAGAACTCACAATTACAAAGCAGTACAAAAGAACATGACAAAACAGACACAAGGAGCCAGTTGGAATATGTGGGTGGCCACCAATATCCACCTGGATCAGGTTGATTTTAAGGTTTTTTGTTCTCAACATTACATGGATTTAAGGCTATATATGTAAAAGGTTATAGATTTAAGCTCGAAAAAAATGATTATGGGAGTATTATTTTTCGATTTTGGGGTTGATTTTAAGTCTTTTGTTCACACTATCACAAAAATTTAAGACATGCTTGCAAAATATTGTAATTTTAACCCAAAAACGTGTGATTATGGGAGCATAACATTTCGATTTAAGGGTTGATTTTAAGTTTCTTGTTTGCAACATTATGGGAATTTAGGGCCATGGTTGCAAAATGTTATAATTTTAACCTGGAAAAAAAGGTGATTACAGAAGCACCACTTTTCGATTTGGGTTTAATTTGGTGTTGTTAACCAAAATATATGTGTTTTTAAGGTTTGGATTCTCATTTTGAGGTCATAGTTCTTGTCAATTTAATAACTATGTTTAAAGATTATTCAAGCTGTAATGCATGAGATTGATGACTAGAAATGACATTTACAAATTTGCATTCCATTTTCTTGTCTCCATTTGATTGTTTATAAATGTTTTCTTTTTGAGTTTATGGAGATTTGACATGTATTTCATGGCTAGAATTTCCATTTCCAAGACTATATATGAAACCTATCCAAGTATTTTGATGCCCAATGCACTTGCACATGTTTTTAACATTGCCCATGAGCACTATGTGTGAGTTTTTTGGATTTTCCATCCTTACTCACTCCATTAATCCATCAAACCTATACATTCACACAATATTGACAACACAAATTAAAAGAAAAATAAAGAGGGAAAACCATGGACGTAGCTGAGAATAAAGGGAACACAAACATTCTTGAAGATTTGGGGTTTGAATCTTTGCACCCGTCATTGGCTTTAAGGAGAAAGAGAACTCTAAAATGAGTGATGGCACTCTCTTCTCTAGAGTGAGTGATGGCATTCTCTTTCCCCAAGTGAGTGATAGAATCACTATGTGGTATCTTTTGATTGTTTTTCCTCATTAAATTATTTTTTAACCCATTTTAAATTCCTCCTTTATTACAAAATTCCCCACTTACTTCTATTGTTTTGTTGGGAATGCTTGCTTAGTTTCCAAGTTAGCAATGGGGATTTACTTTTCCATTTTAAATTCCATAAAGCTACTAGCCCTTTTTACCCATGTAGCCAAATTCTATCATGCCTAGAAGTCGTGTGCTTAAAAGTTTTCTTCACAAGCCTATCAAGCTCCCAAGGTGAGCAATGCATGCTTATGTAAGAGAATTTTTTTTCAAAGAGTTAAATAACTCAACTTATCGACCTCAAACCCAAATTTTTCAATGCCTTGATGAAACTAACACTTAGTTAGGAAAATGAAATGAGAACAAAAGACAAACTAAGTGACTTATGGCTTTTTAGGTGATTGACAACCCTAAGAAGCCTAGTAGGCTTTGATAAGATAGGTTAATAACTTCTTAGAGACGAACCATGAAACTCACTA
>ML836714.1:51271-64565 GCA_009831015.1 Picea engelmannii | reverse complement strand
TTTTCCAAATACAAATCCATAGAATGCAATGAATTTAGATTAAATAATAGAAAAAGAGGCATACCTAAACCTATCTAATAATAACAACATCTCAAGGAGAAAGAGATATGATGTGGTCCACAATGATGTAACAAAATTTGCAAGGAAGAGCAATGTGGAGCTTGGAACTTTAGAACACAATGTGAGTTGTGAAATGAGAACTTGAACAACCTTTTGATGGAGTGATGAAAATTGGAGATCTTTATTCAGAGAGAAACTTTCATGAAATAGTTTATTTCTTATTTTATTTGCAATCCTTTTCTGCTAGCAAGCCGATTTTCAAACAAGATATGTCTAACTGCACCCTGAGGGTTTTCATAGTCATAAATTTTATTCCTAGGGAATGCCCACCAACAAGCTAGTTTTAAAGCATTCCAATGCCTAATGGCGCATGAGACAAGTTTTCACCATCAAATTTATTAAGGAAGAAAATAGGATAACAAGGTGGATCAACATTGTAAGTGTTGGGCCCTTTGTTTTTGGAAATGATGAAATTTTGGGAAAGCACTGCATGCCAAATGGAAGACTAAAAGTAGAAGAAACAATTAGAAGCACTGAGGGATAACTAAAAGTGAAACAATAGTGGAAACAGTCAAAAGTGCCATGCATCAGTGGGAAAAATAGTTGAAAAATACCAAAAGCATCGGGTGCCAACAGTAAGCCGAGAAGATAGTGGAAGAAAGAATCCAAGAAGTGACAAAGGAAAAGTATAAACAAGAAGGAAACGCGATGAGAAGAAGGCTAATGCACAATAGGAGAGAGAGCAAGATATATTGTGGATGTTGTTATCATTGTATTGGGTTGGTATCAGGTTGGAAGAATCTTGATGAATTATTGTAATGGGTTTTGCCGGGGTTACTATGCTTCCATAGTAGGGTTTTGAGTATGTAGTGATTGCATGGAATTAGATCTCATTGCACAAGAGGGTGCATGAGAAATATACGTATTATATGACAGTCTGATGGTGATGTTGATAATAGAAATTAAATTTTTTGGCCCTAAAAGTTTCTTTATTGTTGATCTGTTATGATGTGCATGGATCTATGTTTCTGTTGCGTAAATAATCATTTCATACCTGCTTAGTATCTGATCACTGTCTATGCATGTTGTTGGGTATCAATATATGAATCTAATAGGTGCAAAGCTAGATCAGATGTTGCGTTCTCATTAACTCACTTCACCTCACAAGTCTCAGCTACGCTTCGGGTGAGATATCCTTCCCTTGAGGAAGGTTGAATATGCAAGCGTACCTAGACTACATCGATGCCTTTTATTGGTAACCTCCAAGAACCCTGGTCTCGATCTCGTGCCAACAAAAAATGAGTTGAGTCACTTAATTTCACAAGGGTTAGGGATGGTGGAGAAGGAACTAGGAAGTGATGAGGCTGAAGTTGTGACTTAATAGTAGTGGTTAGAAAAAATATATTATAAGGAAAATATGAAACTTCAAGGGAAACCACATAACCAAAGGAACTTCATGAACTCCAACATGCAATTATTTTGAACCTGGAAGAAGAAAATGCATTGGCATATTGTGGTACCGATGAATGAGAAGGATGAATAGTAGGCCTCATGAAAGGATTTATCTGCAGTAAGGGTATTGTCACTGTGACAATGGAACTTGATTTTTGGAACACCGGTCTTCACTTCTTCTTCAAATCAATTCTTCATTTATCTTTTTCTTGATCCATCGATAAGACAGGAGTAGCAATAATGTTGTAGCAACACCGATGACTGTAGGTGTTACAACAATGACCTAGTACGCATTACACCAATGGTACGATGTTGCATTTTCATTTTTTGGATGGTGATATGCCATTTGCAAAAACAATTGCCTTAAAAAATCACTCTTTCATGAATTGACCTTCTTAATCCTTCCAGGACCTGCAAAAATTAACACTTACCTGCAATAAAATGTGAGATCATGGAAGAAGAGAGGTGATTGGTCTCTCTTCACCCAATACATACAAAAAAAAATGACAAATAGTGCTTATAAAACAAAACCAAGAAAAAATAAACAAAGCAAAATTCACTTTTTACCTACTGAGGAGTGGTGGCCAACCTTAACTGCCTGCCAATATTTTGGTGATAAATTATTCATTTGATGTTTGATTTTAGTGATTTCAAATCCAAATGAAATCATATTCATAGGAATATCTCTATTGGAAACATTTTTTTATAAATATGAATAATTCATGTGTCAAATATACCAATGAATAGCTGAGAAAACAAAGTTTTAGGAGTGCGGATTTAGGATATGAAATTAGTGTTTTGGGAATAAATTTATCGTACGATATTGAAATTGAGTCATTAAAATTTTGTTGTAAACTATATTTTTAGGAGAATACACCACAAAAACAAGTTTGAAATATCTATATATTTAGGCATCCAAAAATTCACTGTCCCAACTTTGTTCCTGAGCTACCTACTCCGCGCCCAATTAATGTTTTGGTCATAACTTTTTTGTTTGGGATCCAAATTGAATGATTCCATTTGGGATAGAAAGTATATTATAAAGTATATTTTGTATAGAAACAATTTTTTAAAATATTCCCAAATAATCTCCCAAAACAAGATTGTCCCGACTATGTTTTCAATGCGGTCATTTAGCCAAAATGCTACAAGAGTGTGATCAAAAAGAGATTTCTCCCAAATGATGATCTAGATGGGTGAAATTTTTTATAAGAATATAATTTTCAATATAATAAATAAACATACGAAAAATTTCAAGTATCCAGTGTCGAGATTGTGTGATATGACCTACATAAGATTCGGGGAAAAAATGAAAAAACAACACCTAAATAAAAAATGAGAGAAAAATCAAACATTTAGTCAACATGTGGCATGAGAACAATGCGATCCTGACATAACCATCATGCAAGTCCATGAAGTGCCCCATTACCTAAAATATGAAATTGTTATTGTTATATATTGACATAACCACCATGGGGATTCAAGAGAGTGCACAGAGTGTCTCACTACCCATGAAATAGTTGCCACAATTTGTTCATGACATTATGATTTTTTTATGAGGATGGATTTGAAAGTTTGAAAAAAAAATATTACCATCATCAAGCCATTGAGTAGTGTGCATTTGACATTATTAAAGTGTGGGAATATGTAATCAATGGAGAATCAAGGGTTGCAAAAAGGGTATGAAATAAATGAAGAAGTATGGTTTAATGAAAAGAAGGGGAGGGAAAGAAATAATAGGAAGAGGGTGAGATAAAGAAGATGATGAGGAAATAATGAAAAGATAAAGGAGAGAAGAGACCAAGGAAAATTAGGAAGAACAATTAATAAGAAACAAAAAGAAGAGTAAAGGGAAGCAAGAGGGGAAGAAGAGATAAGATGGAAGAAGGAATCTTAAGAGCAAGAAAACAAGGGAAGAGATGAAGAGTATAAGACTAGGGAAAAGAAGAACATATAAGAGTAAAAGGTAAAGAGAAGTGATGATAAGAGGTAATGAGAAAGGAAGTAGGATGAGTGAATAATGAAATGAAACCAAGAGCTTCAACAACCCAATATGCTATGTAAAATTAATGGAAATTAACCTCATACCTTGATGATCAATCCAGACTCAAGATTGAAGGATTTTACATCCCCTTGGCTCCTTCTCTAGTGAAATATTCATTCATCGATTCTTTTATTTCCTCCTACCAAGATTTCTGCAACATGGAGATTAATACTATGGGTGGCTTTACAATGCCACAAAATCTTTAGTAACTTAATAAATGTATCTAAATGACCTATATCACGTGTTATGCTAAAAATGAATGAATGCTATTCTAACAAATGCAAAAGTGAATTTCAAGCCAATGCAATAATGATCCAGGTGGATATTGGTGGCCATCCACCTTTTCCAATTAGTTCAAAACAATTTTCTGGCAATTTACTATTTTTAGCAATTTTAACTTCCGGGGCCATTTTGAGGGCCAAAATGAAGGTTTTTTGGGATAGAGCTTATCAATTATAGCCAAAGGAAATATTGAGCCCCCAAAATGAATCTCATTGACGGTACCTTTCCAATGGGCTATCATACGCCTAAAACAAAGATCGTATGCCAAAGTTACGACCCTGAGAAGTTGATGTACCAACTTACCCAAACGGGGCCCACATGAATTTTGGCGCTTCATCTCCTAAGGTTAGGTTTTTGGATGTCCAGGGTTTTCGATATTTTTGTTTATTGTAAAAATTCCTCCAGAGCCTCATTGTAATCATCTTCTTGTGAATGCGAGTAGCCATCACATCTCTTCTCATAGATAAGCTGCCACCATTCTAGCGAGTCTTTCACTCTGTATTTTATAGTCTCTGTACATTTATTTCATTAATAGAAATCATGTATTACTATATATATGTGTTTATGGTTGCATCTATGATACATTTCTGTTATATTATTGAATATCTGTGATATCTCTATGCATTTCTTTATTATATATCCGCTCTCATTTCATGCCGAAAATAATTCGGATCAGTGGTATCAGAGCAGGATGATCTTGATCATTTTTCAGTGCATGTCCTCGACGAGGTCTGAGTATAACAAGTTGGGTCTCGAGATTGTCTCTCTTGAAGACAATCTCTCTTGCATGCCCAAGAAACCCTCCATGGTGGAAGAAAAGAAAAATGACAGAGCAAACGATCCTATCAGTTTGTTGCTTGAGCAAGCTCTCACGCGACAGAGGGACGAAATGATGGAGAATTTTTCCCACATCCTTCAACGCCTCCCGATAGCATTAGGAACATATTCATCAAGTGACCACTTTGGAGGCACCTCTCCTTTTAAGGTACAGGTCAATTTTATATTCCTATATTTGAAGGTCAGATAGATGCGAATTCCCTAGATAAATGGTTAAATCTGTTAAAAGGTTATTTCTCTGTACTTCATAATTTTTCTAACAGAGAAAAGATCATATTCGCACTCCTTAAGGCTCTCCCCCATGTCAAACATTGGTGGGAAACTTACTGGGAGTAGAGTTCCACATAGGAGGCCAGAATATATGGGGTCAAGCCCACTTGGGGATTTTTTTGTGGATGCGGTAAAGGAACAATATTACCCTATTGGTAACTATGAGGACCCATACAGGAGATGGACCACACTGCAGCAAGAGAGGGGCCAAGCAGTTCCGGAGTTCACCAATACCTTCCATACCTTGCACACCAATATGGGTATCAAAGACTTTGAACGACATTTGGTTCTGAAATACCGTGGGGCTCTACACAGATACATCCAAACTGAAATGGATTTTATGGACATCTCATCACTCGGTGCTGCTTATCGATATGCTTTCAAAATCGAGTAGAAATTTAAGAACTAGAAAAAATGGGAGTTAGGGTCTGCAAATCCGCAACAACCAAAGTATGACAAAGAAAACCCTAACAAACAGTCTCCCGAAAACCAGTCCAAGACACAGGAAAAAAAGGGTCACGGGAAGACAAAGAAGGACACCAGAAAATGGTGCGATTTCCACAAAATCCCCTAGCACAACAATGATGAATGTCGCTCAAAAAAGTCATTGGTGGTCGAGATCAAAGACAAGGAACCGAACCCTGATTCAGAATATGAATCTGAAAATACTGGTAAAGGACAGATCATTGACGCAGACCCCACTGCTATTGTCGCGACCGTAGCAATTCAACCAGAAGAACCAACAGATCCTGAAGAGGGGGGGCACCTTTTTCATTCACATATGTGGGTGAAGGGGATCCCACTACATTTTATTGTTGATAGTGGAAGCTAGAAGAACCACATCTTAGCAGAGGTCATCAAACAATTGGGATTGTCGACAACACCAAACCCGCAACCATACAACACCGGGTGGCTTCACCAAGGACGAGATCTCCGTGTCAGCCAATAGTGTCGATTGTCATATGACATCCAACCCTTCAAGGATGAGGTATTATGTGATGTTTCCTCACTGGATGTCTGTGATGTTCTCTTGGGCCAACCATATATGTCGAGACGCCATGCTGTTTATGAGTCTCGACTTCGTAGTGTCATTGTTACTTTGGGGGGTCATCTCTACAGAATACCAGAGGTAGTTCCAACTATTTTTCCACCTAAAAAGTGTCGCAAGGTAGTATCTCATATTGCAAAATTTAGCTTCTTCACAATCTGTTCAAAAGGGGAACAGAAGGACACTGCAACCACTACAGCCTTGCCCCTAAAACCTTCTATCCAACAGAAACAGGTCGACAAGGTTGCAGAAAAGCGCAAAGATTCCTTATGAAAATTGTCCTCTCATGTAGCTCTACTTGTTGAACAGCCTCAGCCTCAACAGGTTCGTGATAGACTTTCACAAATTGAGTAGCACGACGTCTCCAATAAGGCAAGCAACTCACCAAGATGCAGATTCAACAAACGCTTTTACCTCTCCCCCGGGAAGTCAACACAATGGAGACCATTGATTCCTAAGGAGGGAGGATTGAACTAGGTGGATATCAGTGGCCACCCACCTTTTCCAACTGGCTCAAAATAGTTTTTTGGCAATTTTGGCAATTTTGGCAATTTACTATTTTTAGCAGTTTTAACTTCCGGGGCCATTTTGAGGGCCAAAATGAAGGTTTTTTGGGATCGAGCTTCTAAATGATAGCCAAAAGCATGATTGAGCCCCCAAAATGAATATCCTCGATGATACCTTTCCAATGGGCTATCATACGCCTAAAACAGAGATCGTATGCAAAAGTTACGACCCCAGGAAGTTGATGTACCAACTTACCCAAACTGGGCCCACATGAATTTTGGCGCTTCATCTCCTAGGGTTAGGTTTTTGGATGTCTAGGGTTTTCAACATTCTTTTTTATTGTAAAAATTCCTTCAGAGCCTCATTGCAATCATCTTCTTGCGAATGCAAGCAACCATCACATCTCTTCTCAGAGATAAGCTGCCACCATTCTAGCGAGTCTTTCACTCTGTATTTTACAGTCTCTGTACATTTATTTCATTAATAGAAATCATGTATTACTGTATATCTTTGTTTATGGTTGCATCTCTGATACATTTTTGTTATATTATTGAATATCTGCAATATCTCTGTGCATTTCTTTATTATATCTCCAATCTCATTTCGTGCCAAAAATAATCTAGATCAAAGAATGAAAATGCAAGAATGAAAATGTGCCTTTGGTAACTCCCCGATAACGACGCAAAAAATGATAGGATTTTTAATTACCTTTCTGATTTCTCAGAAAGACAGTTAGAAATATTTTGTACTTAATTATCAATCTATGGCTCGCATGGAACTTGTGAGTTACCATGCACTGTATATGTAGGTTGAACTCTATTTTTCTATTGGTTTGTTATGTATCCTAGTATAAATGATTACTTTCGCAAGTAGAGTATAGATAATTCACAAGATTTAGCAAGGTTCCACAAAAAATCACACATGTTGAAAGGAAATTTTAACTAATATATCTTAGCCGAGACATAAATCACTTGATGTTGTAACTTCCAGTTGAGTGAAAACAAGAAAATAAATCTAATCTAATTCAACTGGCTTGGAAGTGTTGGAAATTTGGTCGTCATTGATGTCAACCCTAGAATAAGTCCATAAGCCCTTATAAGTGATGGGTCTATTTGAAGGAATCTCTAAAGTGGTCCCCTTATGTCGTAGCTCTAAGCATGGCCATCATCGGAAGACTCTTTGAAGAAGCCTACAAGAATCCTTAGTGGTTAAGCAGGGAATTTACAATGTATGGTCAAAGAAACCTTGATAATTTGGATAGGAAGCCCTAGAGGTGTGGTCATGAAGCCCATAGTTGATTGAAGAAAAAGAGTGTGAGGGACATTGCAAGTGGATGTAATACCCCCATAGATGAATAGTCCTCATCATGCCATTTCAATTGATAGGTGGCATGCCACATGGTTCCTCATGGCTTAGAAGTTGTGAGTCAGCCCCAAAATCAAGAAAAGAAGAAAATTTGTTGCAAACAAGAAGTTACAAGTCAGCCCCAAAGTTAAGTAAAGGAGGTACTTGGAATAGTGTAAATACACATAAAAAACCTCTTATTTTACATCAAGCAAGTGTGTGTTTGTGGAATGGATCTAGCATAAGTAGGTTTTCACTTGTTCTAGGAGGTTTGGTGATATTAACAAAGTGAATCTAGCCTAGGATAAAGGAGCTCGAGGAGAGAGAAGTGTAAGGAGGTGACCGTACTATTTTTATGACGTTATACGCGATTTATAGAAGGGTGAAGTGTGTATATACACTAGTTGCAGATAGGCGAATAATGTATAGGGTATACCCATGTATGAGTGGAGAAAAGTGTGGGTTGAGTATGGGTGAATCACGTATCTGTTCTAAACTTGAAGAAGGGGATATTCTCTTGATGCTGAAGTTGATGAAGGTCTAATGGTATGAGATCTTATGCTCCAGGTTTTCACAGAATGAAAGGTATTATTTCTATATGTTTTGAGGCTTGTAGCTTGGAGGTTATGGTATGTGATTGAATCCTATCTTGAGGGTTATGGAATATGCTTTGAAGCATACTAGATGGTTTTACACATGTTTGATGCACATTTTGGCATATGCTTGAGGCATGTCTTGAATTTTTTGGCACATTGTGGAGGCTTGTATCTTGGATATTTTGGCATATGGTTTGAGGTATATCTTGGATATATTTGGTACATGGTTTGAGGCATATCATGGATGTGGCATATCTTGGCACATGGTTTGATGCATATCTTTTTGGTTTTGGGTATATTATTAGTGACCTTGGCATGAGATCTATGTGGTTATTGGATTGAACCAGCTTTGATGATGATGATGTATTAGTATCAATGAAAAAAATAGTGACATGTTGAGTCTCTTATTTATTATGTTGATGCTGTATCAGTATTAGTGAAAGTTATAGTGATAGGTTGAGTCTCTCATTTATATTTCTGGGAGGTTGGGTGGCGCACTGGAAGATTGGTGTCTTTAGATAGAAGGTTGGTGCTTGCAGGGGATTTGCATATTCCTTTGAGTTGGTGCTCATAAAACTAGGGGGTTGGAGCCTCCTTCTAGTTGGATATGGAGAATTTAGGGAGTCGTAGCTTCCTTAAGGTTGGAGCTTGTAAACTAGGAGGTTGGAGCCTCCTTCCAGTTGGAGCTAGAGAATCTAGGGAGTTGGAGCTTCCTTTAGGTTGGAGCTTGTAAAATAGGGGGTTGTAGCCTCCTTCCAGTTGGAGACGGAGAATCTAGGGAGTTGTAGCTTCCTTAAGGTTGGAGCCTATAAATCAGGGGTTTGGTGCCTCCTTCTAGTTGGTGTTGGAGAATTTTGGAAGTTGGTGCTTCCTGTGGATGTGATATTGAATATATATATTAAAAAGTGTTCCGTGGTTTTCTCCCATCTAGGTTTCCACATAAAAACATCTTGTGCACTATGTATGATGTGATGCATTGTTGAATGGTACTATTTATGGTTAAATTTTTATGATATCTTTAATGCAATCATAAGTGATAAATTGTTGATAAATTAATGTTTACATCTTGTGATTAGAAATGGTAAAAAGTTCTCAATATTGATTCACCCCCCTCTCAGTATTGGTGAATATTCAACAATTGATATCAGAGAAGGTCCTTCAGAAACAAACTAACTGCTGGAAGGTATATCATGGAGTACATTAAGAATGGAACACCAATGTTTGATGGTCAAAATTATGCCTTATGGAATAAAAGGATGAAAACATTTTTGCAGGCATAATGATTTGATGTCTGGAAAGAAGTAGTAGATAGATACAAGGCACCTGCCACTCCCCCAACAGATAAATATGGAAATAAACCCAGTGAAAACAATTTGAAGGATAAAAAGGCTATTTTGAATGGCCTTATTAATTCAATATATGTCAAGGTTATGCATTGCGACTCTACAAAGGATATTTGGGATAAACTTCAAAATGTTTACGAAGGAGATGCCAAAGTCAAAGGGGTCAAGATTCAAAATTATATAGGTCAATTTGAACCACCGAAAATGAAGGAAGATGAAGATATTGCAACTAATTTTCTGTGAGTTGATGAAACAATGAACATTATTAAAGGATTAGGAGAATAAATTAAACAACCAGTAATTGTTAAAAATGTACTAATGTCTCTTCCAATGAGATTTGATCCTAAGATTTGATCCCTAGAGGAAAGAGTATATCTTGCTATATTGAGCATGGATGAGTTACATGGAATCCTCACAGCTTATGATATGAGAATAGAGTAGGGTAATCCATCCATGAAGGAAGCAACTTTCAAGGAATCCAAAAAGACAAAGAAGAATAAGAAAAAACCAAAGTCAAACTACACTACAACGATGATTTAGATGAAGATGAAGAAATAGCCAACTTCGTAAGGAAGTTGAAGAGAGGAACTGACAAGTACAAAGGTAATATTCCCTTAATGTGCTTTAATTGTGGTAAAATTGGTCATTTTGTTTCTAAATTTCCTTATGCTGAGAATTCAGATAGTGATGAGGAAGAAGTTCTCAAGAAAGAAAAGAAATATCAAAAGGGAAACAAGAAAGAAAATAAAAGAAAAGTCTACAAGAAAAGTCTCTACTCAAAAAAATATGGTTCTTCATCTGATGAGGACAATGATAGTAATAGTGACTCAGAAAGAGCGCTCTTCATGGAAATGGAAACTCAGAAAGGAACCCTTGAAAACGATGAAGAAGATTATGAAGAAGGTGAAGTGGATCTTGAGGTAGAACTAATCAGTGCTTTAAGTGAACTAAAAAGGGAAAGAAATAAAAACAAGTCCCTCAAGGAAGAATTGATCAAGCTAAAGGAGAGTTCTCAAAACCCTAACAAAAAGTATGAAGAAGTTGCTTGCTTAAAAATCAAGGTAAAGAAATCATAAAAGAGAGAAGAGATTTTGGTAAGTCATTTTACGGAAGATTTGAGGACTTAAACAAACTTGAAGCATAATTTAGCTAACAAGAAAGAAGACTTGAAGAAGAACTCATCTTCTTGAAAACCCAACTTGAAGAAGCCAAGAGAATGAAAGATGTAATGAAGATCTAGATGACCACATAGCCAATAGTGAAAGAGAAGTGTTCCAGGTTTCCAGAAAAGAAGAATGAAGAGAAGGATAGGAACTATGCAGACATTCTATAAGGAAGAAATCATGGTCATCAAGAGTCAAAGAGGAATGAATGCAGAAGAAGTGTATCCCAAAGAAGACCTTTTACCTCCAGGCATCAAAGAAGCTTCAATTATTGTGAAGGAAATGATAGAAGAAAAGATTGTGATCAACTAAGGCATGAATTCAGAAGGACTACATAACAAAGATGATCACTTGCTTCCAGGTATCAAAGTTCCTTTGCTGATTATTGTTTCTTTCTTGACAAAGCAATTAGATTTTGTGTAGAAAGATAATAGAAGTTTCAGGTATACCTTGTGAAAATATCTACAAAGGTATGTCTTTACTCATTTGCATGAGGAAATTTTCCTGATATTTCCCAAAATTTTTGCAAGAGTGGATATTGAAGTTAAAGGATACTCATCCCACGAATCAGATTAGACCAATAGAGTGGACTACTAAGAATATTTCATGATTGGAAAGGGTTAATAATAAATTCATGAGTGCAGTAGATTTATGGTTAGACAATATTATTACAATGTTTATTACTGAGTTTGCAGTAGATACAACGAAGTCATATACTGCTAGAGAGAATGATTTCTTGAAGGGACCAAGAGGGAGGTACATCAGGTCACTTTACACATCGATCAAGATCTTTTTACATGATAAAGGTGTGATGACCATGGAATCAAACAACTAGATCACTCTGCGCACATGGGGGAACTGGGGGAAGAACTAAGGAAGATATGAGATATGGATAAGGCTTTGGAGAGAGGCCAGAAGAAGGAAGCAATGGAGCCCATCATGATGAATGAAGAACAAACCAGGGAGATATTGAGAAAAGCAGGAGTGACGCGCATCAGACGACCATTCTATTAGAATATCAATAGTAAGAAGAAGGCAGTAGTCGAGTGAGAGGAATTGGACATTGATGATGAAGAGGTAGAGGATCTCCATGTGACAGGGTAGATTGAGGAAATATTTCACACTGCATATGAAAGGAAAAGCAGAGGTCAAGGTTCCGACGTAGAAGAAGGCTATCCATTCTAGATCCAAATTAGTGTGGAACCCACAACCCCATGTGTGACTAAGACATATGAAGACAAAGAACCAGTTAACCAACAAGTGATTAGTGGTAGAAGGATTTTTGGACGAGGGTCTAATTCAAGTGGAAGTATTTCAGCTAGTAGCAGTCAAGTTTCTACACCGCATGGTGGTGGTAGTACAACAAGATTCACAATGGCAGGATAAAATCACACTATTAGGTTACTTGAGTTTCATGGATAAGGGTTGGAGGTCCCAAAGAAGCATTTGTTTATCTATGAGAATATTTGGGCAGCCAAGCATATTACAAATGAAGATACAAAGGTTTCACAATTGGAAATAACATTTATAGACCACACATTGGATTGGTATATGGGTCTCATAGTAAATAACCCAACGAGAGTGCCTACAATCGTCACAGACATGAATAAGCAGTTAATCAATGAATTTTAGAAACCAAGTTCAGAGGATCAGTTCATGAATGAGATGATGGAGATTAAGTAGAAGCCATGAAAATTGGTTTGGGAGGTTGAACAAAAGTTAAAAAGGTTACGAGTTAAGTTGAAGTTCCCTATTACTGATATGCAACATAGACATTTGTTTGTTAATTCATTATTGCCACACTTAAAGTATCCTTTGAGGTAGAAAAATTTTCAAAGTCAGGATGAGGCCTTGCAAGAAGCATTGAAGTTAGAGGAAAATCAATATAAGCATACAGATCCAGTTGTAGAAGAGTTGAGAGTATATATGAAGAAAATTATATTCTAGTTGAACCAAAATAAAGGAAAGGAAAGAGGGAGGATGTCTGGTGCACATTTTGCAGAATAGAAGGTCATCATAAGAATAAGTGTCCAACCTTTTCATAGTACTTGGGGAAAAGAATGTCAAATCCTTTACCACCACAAGGGCCATGGTGTGAGATATGTTGATACAGGTGGATATCGGTGGCCACCCACCTTTTCCGACTGGCTCAGAATAGTTTTCTGGCAATTTTGGCAATTTACTATTTTTAGCAGGTTTTAACTTCCGGGGCCATTTTGAGGGCCTAAATGAAGGTTTTTTTGAGATCGAGGTTCTCAATGATAGCCGAAGGCATGATTGAGCCCCCAAAACGAATCTGTCGAGGAGATTCATTTTGGGGGCTCAATTATGCCTTCGGCTATCATTGA
>ML836714.1:17916-51237 GCA_009831015.1 Picea engelmannii | reverse complement strand
CCTCGATCTCAAAAAAACCTTCATTTAGGCCCTCAAAATGGCCCTGGAAGTTAAAACCTGCTAAAAATAGTAAATTGCCAAAATTGCCAGAAAACTGTTTTGAGCCAGTCTGAAAAGGTGGGTGGCCACTGATATCCACCTGCATCATATGTAGAACACATGGACATGATCCTTATCATTTTCCCATGATGCAGAAGTATAAGAGAGTACCGAATACTACATTTTGTAACTTTTGTAAGTCAGTTGGACATGAAGACAAGGACTACATAACCTTGGAGATAATGAAGGAGAGGACATCAGACACTTATAGGGTGCAGGCTGAATTAATGACAACACAACCTACACAACATCCATAGTATAATAATTCACAATAGTTTGGAGCACCATCGTAGTATAGCAACATGCAATAGTGTAGCACAATCGTAGTATAATAATGCGCAACCACAGTATAATCAGACACCTTAGTATAATACACCACGCGAAGATAATCATTGTAACATAGGGGATGGCCGAAAAGGAAGAGGATTTGGAGGAGGTAGAGGACCAATAGTTTGTCATAACTTTCAGAAACCTAGAAAATATGCAAGATATTTTCCATTTCCACCCGCGACATGTATGTATTGTCACACAACAGACCATGATACAAAAGATTGTCCAACACTTTTGGTAAAGATACAAGAAAAGAGGAACCAAAATAATCAAAATGTGCAATGGATTGCTGTGGAAAATATAGAAGAGGATGGGAAGAAGATCAATATAGTTACTAGAGGTGGAGCTAAGACATGAGATGATGCAACAAAGTAGAACCAAGATATACACCAACGAGTAAGGAAGAATGCAGAACCTGAGCAGAAGTTTGATGCATGCAAAGAAAATGAGACCTTCAAAGAGGCTAGACAGGAGATTTTGAAAGAGAATATTGTGTCTACTTCAGGAACAAATCCAATAGATGATATACCAGTGTATGACAAGCCCCAATTATTTGATCATACCAACAAATATCAGCCTGCAGAAAAGGTTAGTAATTTAAGAAACTTTTTGGTATCTTGTGTAAAGCTATTAAATGATAAGTCATCTCTGCAAGTGCTACAAAATCTGTTAGAAAAGTGTAATGCTAGGGAAGAAGGGGTAAATACAGTTAATCAGGTCTATAAGAAGAGAAGAACAAGTAGAGAATTCAGGTTGAATGCAAACATTGGAGATTTCAATATGGGAGATATCATACTAGATTTGGGGTTCAAAGTGAATTTTTTGCCTAAAAAGACATGGGAAGCCATGGGAGAACCTACATTGGGGTATTAACCTATTCAGTTGAAGCTAGAAAATAAACATAGAGTGGTGCCAATTGGTATATTGAAGGGAATTCCAGTAGATGTAGATGGTGTGCGCACCATGGCAGACTTTGAAGTCATTGACATAGTAGATAACACTACACCTTATCCAACATTGTTGGGACTGGATTGGGCATTTGATAATTAGGATATTATTAATTTGAAGACCAGAAAGATGATCTTTGAATCTGGAAAGTACAAAGTTATTGAACCCTTAGATCACTTAGAAGGTGGGAGATACATTGAACCTGTGACAGAAAATTTCATTTCAGACGAGGTAAATCAGTTGTACAGAACTACAGTGCGCAGAGAGGATTACATCAACCCAAATACAGATGGAATGCTGAGTTGGAGGAGTATTAGTTCTTGTGCTTCAAACTATGACACGAGACAGAAAAATGGCAGCAACTATTACATGAATTATCTACTAGAAGATGTGCCAGAATGACACGCGCGTTGAGATGGATTGGATCCGAGGTAAGATAACCTCCCACTTTTTATGGTCAGAATAACTTAGAAGAATTTTTAGTGAAGTTTGAATTAGAAATTTTGGAGAGTCAAAGGCTATTATTTCTAGACATGGCATTGAAAGCAACACCTGCACGTTGGTGGGGTGCGCATAAGGATAATATTAAGAATTGGTTTCAGTGCAAGAGGTTACTGTGCATTAGATTTGGCGCAAAGCAAGAAGATAGATATTTGGATAAGTATGATGGGATAGGACAACCCAGAGAACACATAGACATGTGCATGGTCCAATGGATATTGGTACCACCAGAAGAATGGCCACAACACTTTATTCACACATTATAAGGCATTCCAAATAATTGGTACATAGAACAGGAACAATGTAGGAACTGCAAATTGGGAAGAAATACAACATAATTTTGTGATTACATTTGCCTTTGAACATGAGAGTCTAGAGATAGATACAACATTGAAGGTAGTAAGGGACATGGTTTTTGAAGTACCTGAAGTGGAAATTGTGACAGTGTATTAGAACCAGAAGAGACAGACAGTTAGACAGTTGCTACACTGCTATCATGTCGTAGAAGAAGAAGACCCAACAAAAGATAACCTGTGTGATATCAATATCATGAAAGTTGAAGGGGAAAGAGAAGTAGTCGGCCCACAACTAGAATCCGAAGATTATGCAACCCCATTGAAGATATAGAAGGTAAATATTAGAACAACAGAAAACCCTAAGATAGCAAGAATTGGGGATTATTGGGACAATCATAAAGTATAAAGAATAACAAAGTTACTGCGTGGATACAATGATTTGTTCCCAACGACGTCTTCAGAGATGAAGGGGTTAGCAGGAGAACTTGGAGAGATCAATATCCCTTTGAAACTAGATGCTAGACCAATAAGACAGAGACCTTACAAGTTGAATCAAGTGTATAAGCATAAAGTGAAGGCAGAAATTGACAAGATGCTAGAAGTTGGTGTCATAGAACCTATGGAGGAATCAAAATGGATTATCTTTATGGTAGTATAGGAGAAGAAACAAGGGGGAATCATGATCAATGTTGACTTAAAGAAGTTTAATGATGCCTGTTTGCATGATCCTTTCCCCACCCCATTTATAGATGAAGTATTGGAGAATGTAGGAGGTCAAGAAGCATATTCATTTACTGATGGGTTTTTAGGATATCACCAGATCAAGATTGCACCAGAGGATAGACACACTACTACATTTTCTACAGAATAGGGATCATATCAGTACAAAATGATGCCATTTGGATTGAAGAATGCACCAACCATGTTTTCAAGAGTAGTAGTAGCAACCTTTAAAGATTTCATACATAAGTTTTTAGAAGTTTACTTGGACGATTGGATAGTCTTTAGCATATTGAAGGATCATGTTGAAGTATTGAGATTGATGTTAGATAGATGTAGACAATGTCAGATTTCATTGAATATTAAGAATTGTATTTTCAACACACCTTTTGGGATTTTTTTAGGGCATGTGGTGTGTAAATAGGGTCTGCTGGTTGATCCTGTGAAGATTGTTGTCATAGTTAATTTACCACCGCCTAAGTCAATGCGCCAGTTGAAGAGTACACTTAGTCATACATGGTATTATAGGAATTTCATAAAGGGATATGCACATATTACTGCTCCAACGGAGAAATTGTTGAAGAAGAACATTAAATATCAGTGGAATGATGAATGTCAACAAAGTTTGGATATTTTGAAGGAGAATATGGTGACTGCAAAATTTTTAGTGTTTCCATATTGGAGAAAGGATATTCATGTGCATGTGGATGCATCATCATTAGCACTTGGAGAAATACTGACACAAGCATGAGAAGGTGATATTGATCACCCAATTGCATTTGCAAGCATGAAGCTGTGAGATTCAGAGAAAACCTACAATACTACAGAAAGAGAAGGATTAGCTATGGTTTATGCAATGCAGAAGTTCAGACATTACTTGTTAGGACAACTTTTTAAGATGTTTGCAGATCAATTTTATCTTAGATATTTAGTCAATAAGCCAGTTTTGGGGCCAAGAATATGTAGATGGTTAGTATTGTTTCAGGAATTTGTGTTTGAAGTTGTGGTGAAACCTGGAATTTTGAATGCAGGACTAGATTGTTTGTCAAGAATTACCAATGGAGAAGAACCAAGTAGTTTGGAAGATAACTTTCTTGATGCTCAACTATTTTAAGTACATATAGCTGATGAGTATTTTGTTGGCATTATTGAGTTCTTGAGTACATGATTTCCTTGAAGGAATTTAATACTACACAGAAGAAGAACTTGGTAGTTAGACTTGTAGACTACCAATTGATTGTAGGTCATTTATACAAACTTGGTGTAGACAACATTTTGAGGAGATGTTCTATGGAGCATGAATGTCCTATCATATTAACAGAAGCGCATGAAGGAATAATTGGAGGACATTATGCAAGAAAATCTACTGTGCAGAAGATATTGCACTCAGGATTGTGGTGGCCAACAGTCCACAAGGATGCAAAGGAGTAATGTCAGAATTGTGATGTTTGTTGATTAATTGGGTTGGTTATCATTGATGTCAACCCTTGAAGAAATTCCGGTAGAAAATTATGGTAGCACAAAGGTTTGGGTAATGGACCCAAGTTTGCTTGATGGATAATGGTATGAGTTTTGATATATTTGCAGGTAAGACTATTCTAGATGGATAGTACATGTCATTCCATTTCTGGTGGTATGTGGAATGTCACATAACTCCTCACGGTTAGAGATTTGTGGCCATGTGAAGTTGGAGAACCCTCATGAGTCATCTAGAAGCCCCAAAAGGTCAAAGTAGTCAAAGTGGTTGCAAAGAAGAAATTATTTAAATAATAAAGTGAAGTGATGAATGTAATATAAGTCAAAGTGGATACAAAAGAAATTATTTAAATAATAAAGTTAATGGAAGAATTAATAAGTGGACAAGTGGTTAGAAGTGGGTTAGACCTAAAATAAGGAAAGTGGTTTAAGATGGTTAGAAGGTAACCCCTTGAGGAAGCTACATAAAATTATAAATAAGAGGCAAGGGTCTCTCATTTTAATCAAACTTGAGCATATTGAATATCTACAAGTGAATGAGGTAACCAAGGGATATCTAAGGATAATTTCAGAGGGAAGGTGAAGTAAACAAGGCCAAAATTCAAGGGAGGATAAATTTTTTTGATGATGCTTTCTAAGGTATGTTAGTTACAGGTCATCTAACCATTTTCACAATAATTTTTTTTCTAGAATGATTCAGACCACAAACTTTGAATTCCATTGAAGAAACATATCCAAGTAGCTGTGATAAAATTTTCAGCTTGTGGGTAGTTGTATTTGCGGATTTATACTCCGTGGAAAATAGGGTTTGTGGCTAGTCCGGAAACTAGTCTAAAATAGGTGTTTAGGGTAGAAACATCATAAATTATTCATAACATACCCAAATTAAATAAGACCAAGTGTATTGGTTAGAGTACAGTCTCTAGTATTCTGTATACCATTTTAATATCCATACAACAAATATTTCGTGCGGGGCACGCTCTACAAGTTCGCTCTCTAGAATAAGCCATAATTCAACAAGGTATGCCATTTTTGCTATAAATACTTTTCTGAGAGGTTCCAAGTATTGAAACCTGGAGGAATTGCACAAACGATACTGAAGAACATTATGTACTATTTTCAAATCTTTATTCATTACAAGTACATAATTATGATTATTTCAATTTAGGGTTGTTGACTAATCCAAAATTAGTCATGTGAGACTAAAGTAAAGTTTGATGAAAATGCTAGTCTCTTGTTGTTAAATTTAAGGAACGTTTGTAGGTATGTGATCACATATAGCAGGTCTATTACAGAGTTACAAATCAGGTTTGGATGATGAAATTGATGAGGTATTTTGGTTGAGGTACATGTTGGGTACATGGTTGAGACAAGTAGATGATGAGTTGACACATACATGAGGTGTATAGTTGATGATGTTGGTACATATTGATGAGTCATAGTTGATGTGTATTTGATGCATGATTGGTACATATTTGGTGCATCATTGATGCACTCGTTGATGGTGTAGTTTGAGGTATAGGTTGGTGCATGGTTGATGCACTTGTTTATGGTACATGTTGTTACAAGTTGATGCATGGTTGAGGCATGGTTCAGGTTGTTTGGTGCAGGTTGATTGGTATAGGTTGAAAGCGGGAGTGGTCGATTCAGTGACAGTGACATATTTTCTACATTTGGAATTTATATTTCAGGGCGGTTGGATGGGGCAAGGAAAAGTGGTTTTAGCCACCTTTTGGTTGTAGCTAGAGAACATAGGGGGTTGTAGCCTCTTTCTAGTTGTATCCAGAGAATTGGAGAGTTGAAGCTTCCCTCAGGTTATAGCGTGAGAAACTAGGGGGTTGGAGCCTCCTTCCAGTTGCAGTTGGAAAACAAAGGAAGTTGGTGCTTCCAATGCATGTAATTCTTAAAGACATATAAGAAGAAACATTCTGTGGTTTTTCCCCGCTTTGAGTTTCCACATAAAAACATTGGTGTACTGTGTATGTGTATAATTACAGGTTCCTTCAGGAAACAATTTAACCACTAGAAGGAGATCATGGATTATTTTGAGAATGGAGTACCACTGTTCAATGGTCAGAATGGTTTAAAGTACGAGATATGGAGTGGAAGGAGGAAAGTATTTTTACAGGCACATAGGTATTATACTTGGCTATCAGTCATTACATGATATGATAATTCAAAAAGGGAAAAGACTGCAACCAAAAAGGAATTGAAGAAGAATAACAAAATAGAAATGAATTTCATCTGGGAAGAATTACCTAATCCGGTAAGAGAAAAGGTTGGTAAATGTTCATTAGCCAAAGAAATTTGGGATAAGTTACATGATATATATTCTTCACCCATCGTAGATTCATAAAATGAAAAAAAATATGTAGGTACATATCAAGAAGAATTATGTTCATTATGTCAAACAGATTCAAAATATGAAGAGTACATAATCAACAGAGCTATGTTGTTTTTCTTTAAATGTGAAAAACACAGACATATTGAAATAAAATGCCATGAGATAGAAAAACTAATTGAAAAGGAAGACAATTAGGAAGAAGAATTGATCAGTGCTTTAGATGAACTAAGAAAAGAAAGAGAAGAAAACAAGTCACTCAAGAAGGAATTGATGAAACAAAAGGAAAGTGCTCACATTTTTGAAGAAGCCCAACAGGTCATCAAGAACTTAAGAACTCAGCTAGAAGAAGCCGGAAAGATCAAAGAAAATATTAAAGATCAAAAACAATATTTGGAAGACAAAATAGAAGCACAGAAGGAAGATGCAGAGATGAGAGAGAATATATTGACAAATCATCTTAAGGAAAGAACTAATGATCTAAACCAGCTTGAGGCAAAGTTTGGTCAAGAAGAGAAAGGACTTGAAGAAGAAATAATCACATTAAAAATCCATCTTGAAGAAGCGAAAAGAACAGAAGAAGTCATTAAGTCTCAGATAATGAAGAAAGAAGAAGAGGTTGAGAAGCTTGAAGAAGAAGCTGTCACATTAAGAAGTAAAATTTTTAGGCTCAACAAGAACGTTGAAGAGACATAAACATCCACATCAATTATAGAGAACGAAGAGAAGCAATCTGGGTTGCTAGAAAAGAAGAATGAAGAAAATAGAAAGAGTTATGCAGAAGTACTCAAAGGATGGAATCATTTTCAACCATAATCTAAGAAAACTATTGAAGATACATCTTCAAGAAGACCATCCATGTTCAAGCCACAAAGAAGCTTCAATCATGATCATGATCAGTCAAGGAAAAAATTTATAAAGACTACACCATAAGGAGGATCATTCACTCTCAGGTATGCAAATTTCTTTTATGGTCATTATTTTTATTGTACTAATTTTGGACAGAAGGTTGCAGATTGCAGGGATTATAAAATAAATGTTCAAGCAAGAAATGCCCATGTGGCCCCACGTAACATTGAATATTACAAATGTCATAACTATGGACACATAGCTAGTGATTGTAGAAGCATGATCGATAATTCCATGAAAGAGAACACCAATATTAGATATAATAAAGTATGGATAAGAAAACATGAAGAACAAGTGAACAAATACCAAGTCCCAGAGATCGCAAGACTGACAATAAAACGAGATGAAGAAAATTCTACAGAGAAAAAGAAAGATGTCAGATACATAAAGGTTTGGAAAATAACTGAAATAAAAGAAGGACAGGTAAATAAGGATTAGGTTCAAGAGATTGTACTTTCAATAATTGTAGTGAAAGATGAATCCACAGACAGAAAGAAATAAGTTCGAGCTTAGAGAGATGATAAATCTACCAATGAAGACGATGATGAATACACATTAGAGCAGGAATTGTTCTGAGCCATCCGACTTAGAGACTCCCAAGTAACATGAATATTAGACAGGGGGATGTTGATATTATGGTAGCTTCGGGAGGTATGCACCTCTATTGTGACCTATGATGAGATTAGAATATTCTGGAAGGAAGCAAAGAAGTAAAGGAAACCCTAGACGAGATGTTGGCTGCATAAATATAATTAATATGAATTAATTAGTACCCAGAAGGAGAAGTTGGCCCCAGTAAGTCTGCCAGACCATTATAAATATAGGGCGCTAGTTTTCATTATTCACACTTCTCAGAATTGTAGAGAGCAGTTTCTACGCAATGCAGTTGGCAGTTTTGTGCACAAGTTTCCGGGGAAGGTGTTGTGCCAATTTTTGGGTGGGACTATTTGATCAACTTGGTTTCTATTCTTGCTTGGTGCATTAGCCTTGCTTGGCTATTGATTGCTACCAGTATTCTTCTCTGTCAAGGTCAAGGTGCTCGGAGGGTGGCTTTGGCCTATGGTTGGGTGACAAGGGTATTGTCAATGGTAAAACGAGCACAATCCTTCATATTCTAAAAGGAGAGTCTATGCGATAGCTGTGATAGACCAAAGAACCATCTTTCAAGTAGCTTACAGAGTTTGAGTAGACAGATCCAGAGCAGTCAGTTAACAGAAGTACAATTTGATAGTTGTATTAGTGAATAATTCATGATAGTATAGTAATAAATGGGTTAGCATTATGGACAGTTTTGCAATGGAGTCTTGGAGAGTATGGACATAGATGGATTTTTAAGAACACTTAGCAGGCTTGGACATATATATTACAGTGGACGAGAGCATGGATTCATAGATTGGTTCAAAGAGTGGTTCAGAGACAAATGAACATTATGGATGTTAATTACACATGAAATGGATAGAACAATGCTAATGGATTCCAAATTGAAATATATTTTTGGACACATTCAGTGCATATGGATGTTCACATTCAAAATAGAGCAATGCTCAGAAACAACAATGAGAAAACTCCCTACGAGATATGGAAAGGAAGACCAACAAATGTGAAGCCCTTAATAATATTTGGAAGCAAATGCTACATCAAAATATAAGATGGTAGAATGAGAAAGTTTGACTCTCGTGTGGACAAAAGGAGCACTTTTTGGTTACTCAAGTACAAGGAAAACATACAAGTGTTACAATATGAGATTGAACAAAGTTGTGGAAAGCATCAATGTAACAATTGATGAAACAGGTGGACGAGAATCAAAGGAAGAAGAAAATGAATAAGTGGAACAACTTTAAGAAGAAGAAGCAAAAGATGAAGAAGAAGTAGAAGAGGAAGATGAATAAGATCAGACAGAAGTAGAAGAGCAAGTTCAACAAGTTCCTCCAAAGACACCTAGCAAACGAGTACAAAATAATCATCCTTCAGATGAGATTATCGAAAACAAGGATGCAGGAGTTGAGACTAGAAGAAGAATCCATTCACCGGAACAAATGGACCTAGCACTCTTATCTACGATTGAACCAAACAATTTTAAAGAGGCCAACAAGGATGAATTCTAGAATAAGGCCATGGATGAAGAATTGGATGAAACAGAGAAGAATGACACTTGGGAATTCTTTCCAAGAACAAAGAATAAGAATGTGATTGGCACAAAGTGGGTTTTCAAAAAAAAAAAATTGAATGAAGATGGAGATGTTACAAGGAACAAAGCTAGATTGGTATGTAAAATATATATACAGGTTGAAGGAATCAACTTTGAAGAGGCATTTTCCCCAATTGCCAGAATGGAAGCAATCTAATTGCTTTTAGCTTATGCATGCTCCAATAATATTAAAGTGTATTATATGGACATGAAATCAACTTTTCTGAATGGGGAACTTGAAGAAGAAGTCTACATCGAACAACTAGAGGGATTTCAGTTATCAAAGAAAACAAATTACGTGTGCAAATTGAAGAAGGCCTTGTATGGTCTAAAATAGGCTCCTAGAGCATGGTACTCTAGACTGGATAAATATCTATGATAGGAAGGATTCAGAAAAGGAAGTGTAGAGAACAACCTCTACATCAAGGTAACTCAAGATAATATTTTATTAACTGAATTTTGTGTTGATGATATTATTTTTGGTAGACATGATGACAGGTTAAGCCAAAAATGTGCAAAGTATATGCAAAATAAATTTGAAATGTCATTACCCGAAGAACTATCCTTCTTTCTGGGTCTTCAGATACGTCAAAGCAACCATTGAATTTTTATTTCTCAAACTAAGTATATCAGATAAATGCTAAAGAGGTTCAAAATGGAAGATTGCAAACCAGTTACTACTCCTATGCAAACCCGTTGCAAATTGAGCAAAGATGATGATTCAAAGTCTACAGACCAGAGGCAATACATGTCAATGATTGGTAGCTTACTATATGTGACAACATCCAAACCATATGTAATGGAAGAAGTTGGACATGTGGCATGGTTTCAAGAAGCACCAAAGGAATCACATGTCTTAGTAGTGAAGAGGATTTTCAAATATCTCAAAGGAACAAAAGAGTTTGGAATATGGTATCCAAAAGGAAAGGATCTATCACTTATTGCCTACATAGATGCAGATTGGGCAGGTTGCATTGATGATCAATGAAGCACCAGTGGAGAAGTGTTCTACTTGGGTGAGTGTTTAGTATCTTGGTTAAGTAAGAAACAATCATCAATATCTTTATCTACAGCTGAGGCAGAGTATATTGCAGTAACAGGATGTTGTACAGATGTTCTATGGATCAACAAACTCTCATAGATATACATGTTGAGTATGATGAGCCCATTCCAATCTATTGTGATAATACAAGCGTCATCAATATATTAACGAACATGGTGATGCACTCCAAGACAAAGCACATTCCAATCAAGTATCACTTTCTATGGGAACAAGTTGTAGAGAAGAACATAAAAGTTGAATATGTGGGCACAAAAGAACAAGTGGTAGACATATTTAAAAAACCGCTTCCACGGGAAGCCTCTGAGTATCTTCGCCAAAGACTAAGAGTAATTTCTACTCCAAAATGAATGCTTTTGAATGCTTATCTTATATGTCTTATATTTACACAAGGAAGCACCACAAAGAGGACAGTTCAGGTTGGGAGATCAGTTTTAGGAAGAGTTCAGTCAGGGGGAGCAGCCTCGGATGGAAAGATACCTTTTCCATTGATGACAAAGGGGGAGAGATTTATCAGATGCAAAGGTAAATGCTTGGAGAAAGAGCACATAGGCATGGTCACAAGGGGAGCATGA
Organism: Picea engelmannii; assembly: GCA_009831015.1. Lineage (NCBI taxonomy): Eukaryota > Viridiplantae > Streptophyta > Pinopsida > Pinales > Pinaceae > Picea > Picea engelmannii. Next base: position 39,794 of record ML836714.1, on the reverse strand, counting down.
GTGATATGAATTTAGTATTTCATCAGAGTGTTTCCATCAATTCCAAAGGGGGATATTATTGATTAATTGGGTTGGTTGTCATTGATGTCAACCCTTGAAGAAAGTTTGGTACCAAATTCCAGTAGCACAAAGGTTTTGGTAATGGACCCAAGTTTTCTTGATGTGTAATGGTATGAGTTTTGATATATTTTTAGGTAATACTATTCTAGATGGATAGTTCATGTCATGCCATTTCTGGTGGTATGTGGAACGTCACATAACTCCTCACAGTTAGAGAGTTATGGCCATGTGAAGTTGGAGAACCCTCATGAGTCATCTAGAAGGTCCAAAAGGTCAAAGTAGTAAAAGTGGTTGCAAAGAAGACATTATTTAAATAATAAAGTGAAGGTACTATAAGTCAAAGTGGATACAAAATAAATTGTTTAAATAATAAAGTTAATGGAAAAATTACTAAGTGGACAAGTGGTTAGAAGTGGGTTAGCCCTAAAATAAGGAAAATGGTTTAAGATGGTTAGAAGGTAACCCCTTGAAGAAGATACATAAAAGTATAAATAAGAGGCGAGGGTCTCTCATTTTAATCAAACTTGAGCATATTGAATATCTACAAGTGACTGAGGTAACCAAAGGATATCTAAGGCGAATTTCAGAGGGAAGGTGAAGTAAACAAGGCCAAAATTCAAGGGAGGATAAATTCTTTTGATGATGCTTTCTAAGGTATGTTATTTACAGGTCATCTCACCATTTTCACAATAATTTTTTTTCTAGAATGATTCAGACCACGAAATATGGAGGCCGTTGAGGTCGTTGTATTTGTGGAGTTACACTTCATGGAAAATAGGGTTTGTGGATAGTCCTAAAACTAGTCTAAAATAGGTGTTTTGAATAAAAACGTCATAAATTATTCATAACAGATCAAAATTCCGAAAGACCAAATTTATTGGTTAGAGTACAGTCTGTAGTATTCTGTGTACCATTTTAAGATCCATACAAAAAATATTCCGTGTGGGGCACGCTCTACATCACTTTCTAGAATAAGCCATAGTTCAACAAGGTATGCCATTTTTTCTATAACTCCTTTTTTGAGAGGTTCCAAGTGGTGAAACATGGATGAATTGCATATAAGACACTGAAGAACATTGTGTACTATTTTTAGATCTTTATTCATTACAGGTACATATTTATGATTATTTCAAGTTAGGGTTGTTGACTAATCCAAAATTAGTCATGTGAGACTAAAGTAAAGTTTGATGAACATGCTAGTCTCTTGTTGTTAAAGTTAAGGAAGGTTATCATGTATGTGATCATATACACTAGGTCTATTATAGAGTTACAAATTAGATTTGGATGATGAAATTGATGATGGATTTTGGTTGAGGTACATGTTGGGTACATGGTTGAGACAAGTAGTTGATGAGTTGGCACATACATGAGGTGTATAGTTGATGATGTTGCTACATATTGATGAGTCATAGTTGATGTGTATTTGATGCATGATTGGTACATATTTGGTGCATGGTTGATGCACTCATTGATGGTACAGGTTGAGGTATAGGTTGGTGCATGGTTGATGCACTTGTTTATGGTACAGGTTGATTACAGGTTGTTTGGTACAAGTTGTTACAGGTTGATGCATGGTTCAAGTTATTGGTATAGGTTGTTTGGTGCAGGTTGATTGGCACATGTTGACAGTGATAGGTTGACAGTGGGAGTGCTTGATTTAGTGACAGTGACATATTTTCTACATTTGGCATTTATATTTCAGGGTGCTTGGACAGGGAAAGGAAAGGTGGTTGTAGCTACCTTTTGGTTGTAGCTAGAGAACATAGGGGATTGTAGCCTCCTTTTGGTTGTAGCCGGAGAATTGGGGAGTTGAAGCTTCCCTCAGATTTTAGCCTGAGAAACTAGGGGGTTGGAGCCTCCTTCCATTTGCAGCTAGAAAACAAAGGAAGTTGGTGCTTCCAATGAATGCAATTATTAAAGACATATAAGAAAAAACATTCCTTGGTTTTTTCCCGCTTTGGGTTTCCACATAAAAACATTGGTGTACTATGTATGCGTATAATTGCTCATTTGTTCATTGTTTATTTACTCTGCAATTATTGGATGATAATTCTACATTGATATAACACTTGTATTTCATGGTTAAAAATGATTAAATTGATTTATTACTAATTCAACCCCCCTCTCAATAATCCAATAATTGGAATCAGAGCAGGTTCCTTCAGAAAACAATTTAACCACTAGAAGGAGATCATGGATTATTCTGAGAATGGAGTACCACTGTTCAATGGTCAAAATGGTTTAAAGTATGAGATGTGGAGTGGAAGGACGAAAGTATTTTTACAGGCACATGGGTATTATATTTGGCTATCAGTCGTTATAGGATATGATAGTTCAAAAAGGACAAAGACTGAAACCAATAAGGAATTGAAGAAAAATAACAAAATAGAAATGGATTTCATCTGGGAAGGATTAACTAATCTGGTAAGAGAAGAGGTTGGTAAATGTTCATCAGCCAAATAAATTTGGGATAAGTTAGATGATATATATTGTTCACCCATCTCAGATTCATAAAATGCCAAAGAAGATGCAAGTACAAATCAAGAAGAAATATGTTCACCACGTCAAATAGATTCAGAAGATGAAGAGTACATAATCAACAGAGGTATGTTGTTTTTCTTTAATTGTGAAAACACAAACATCTTGAAATAGAATTCCATGAGACAGAAAAACTAATTGAAAAGGAAGACAATTATGAAGAATAATTGATCAGTTCTTTAGATGAACTAAGAAAAGAAAGAGAAGAAAACAAGTCACTCAAGAAGAAATTGACGAAACAAAAGGAAAGTGCTCACATTATTGAAGAAGCCCAACATGTCATCAATAACTTAAGAACTCAGCTAGAAGAGGCCAGAAAGATTGAAGAAAATATTGAAGATAAAAAATAGTATTTGGAAGCCAACATAGCAACACAAAAGGAAGAAGCAGAAATAAGAGAGAAGATATTGACAGATCATCTTAAGGAAAGAACTAACGATCTAAACTAGCTTGAGGCATAGATTGGTCAAGAAGAGAAAGGACTTGAAGAAGACATAATTGCATGAAAAATCCAACTTGAAGAAGCGAAAAGAAGATAAGAAGTCATGAAGTCTTAGATAATGAAGAAATAAAAAGAGGTTGAGAAGCTTGAAGAAGAAGTTGTCACATTGAGAAGTAAAATCATCAAGCTCAACAAGAATGTTCAAGAGATAAAAACATCCACATCAGTTATAGAGAATGAAGAGAAGCACTCTAGGTTGCTAGAAAAGAAGAGTGAAGAAAATAGAAAGAGTTATGCAGAAGTACTCAAAGGAAGGAATCATGGTCAACCAGAATCTAAGAAAACTATTGAAGATACATCTTCAAGAAGACCATCCATGTTAAATCCACAAAGAAGCTTCAATCATGATCATGATCAGTCAAAGTAGAAATTCAGAAGGACTACACCACAAAGGAGATCATTCACTCCTAGGTATGAAAATTTATTTTATGGTCATTGTTTTTATTGTACTAATTTTGGACATAAGGTTGCAGATTGTAGGTATTATAAAAAAAAATTCAAGCAAGAAATGCCTATGTGGCCCCACGTAACATTGAATGTTACAAATGTCATAACTATGGACACATATCTAGTTATTGTAGAATCATGATCGATACTTCCATGAAAGAGAACACCGATATCGGATATAAGAAAGTATGGATTAGAAAACACAAAGAACAAGTGAACAAAGATGAGGTCCCAAAGATCGCAAGATTGACAATAAAACGAGATGAATAAAATTCTACAGAGAAAAAGAAAGATGTCAGATACATAAAGGTTTGGACAATAACTAAAAGAAAAGAAGGATAGGTAAATAAGGAATAGGTTCAAGAGATTGTACTTTCAGGCATTGTAGTGAAAGATGAATCCACAAACAGAAAGAAAGAAGTCCGAGATTAGAGAGATGGTGAATCTACCAATGAAGATGATGATGAATACACATCAGAGCATGAATTGTTCCGAGCCATCCGACTTAGAGGATCCTAGGTAACATGAATATTAGACAGGGGGAGTCTATGCGATAGCTATGACAGACAACAGAACCATCTTTCGAGCAACTTGGAGAGTTTGAGTAGATAGATCCAGAGTAGCCAGTTACCAGAAGTATAGTTTGATAGTTGTAGTAATGAAAACTTCATGATAGTATAGTAATAAATGGGTCAACATTATGAACATTTGTGCAGTAGAGTCTTGGATAGTATGGACAGAGATGGATTTGTAAGAACACTTAGCAGGTTTGGACAGATATATGATAGTGGATGACAACATGGATTCATAGATTGGTTGAAAGAGTTGTTGAGAGACAAAGGAACATTATGGATGTTAATTACACAGGAAATGGCTCAAAAAATGCTAATGTATTCCAAATTGACAGATATTTTTTGGACACATGAAATGCATACAGAAGTTCACATTCAAAATAGATTAATTCTCAGAAACAACAAAGACAAAACTCCCTACAAGCTATGGAAAGGAAGACCAACAAATGTGAATTACTTCAGAATAATTGAAAGCAAATGCTACATCAAAAGAGAAGATGGTAGAATGGACAATTTTGACTCTCATGTGGACAAAGGAATACTTGTTGATTACTCAAGTACAAGGAAAACATACAAGTGTTACAATATGAGATTGAACAAAGTTGTGGAAAAGATCAATGTAACAATTGATGAAACAGGTGGATGAGAATCAAAGGAAGAAGAAAATGAATCAGTGGAATAGCTTTATGAAGAAGAACCAAAAGATGAAGAAGAAGTAGAAGAGGAAGATGAAGAACATCATACAGAAGTAGAAGAGCAAGTTCAACAAGTGCCTCCAAAGACACCTAGCAAACGAGTACAAAATAATCATCCTTCGGATCATATTATCGGAAACAAGGATGCATGAGTTGAGACTATAAGAAGAATCCATTCACTAGAACAAATTGTAACACACCCATGACGGGGATAAAAAAAAAAAAAAAATTTCATCCTCCTTACAGGAACAAATCCTCTCTCTTTACGGGTTCTAATTTGGACATTCGGGGAACCAGCTCGGCCTTCCGGTCAAGGATCTCCGATTCTGGAGCCAAACAACTCTCTAAGACCTTGATGGTCTCGCTCTATAATTAAGAACATAACCTTTTGAATACCTGGTGCAAGGTTAAGGGTACCTACGACCTCTGTTTTCGTGCTTTTGAAATGTAGAATTTCAGGTGCTAGTTCCTTTTCTGTTAACCCCCTCCTTCATATGACCCTAGGTTATGACCCCTTAGAAAATATGCGATTGCGGGCACGTCCAAGGGTGGTTTTAAACCAACCTGATTTTTTCCTCACAATTTACTACAAACCGCCACATATGCATTTGGAAATACCGTGGTTTCAATTGTGGCCCGCACAAGGAGAATTAATACCCAAGCATGTTTTGGCCCCGCAATTATTCCTGAACGTCGATTTCTTGCTTTCGGCGATGATCCGTGATCAACGACTGCTATCTATCCTCCTTCCCTGTCTTTCACGCGCCTTCCCAGACCTCCCAATCCATCGACACGCAACTCCCTTCCAAATTGACAGTTACGATTGGTTCTGGCTCTCCGGCCTTTGGGAGTTTCAACTCTCAGATTCTCGCTACTTCCTTAGTAGCTATATTCTAGAGCAGAAGATCTGCTGACACCTGTCACTACATAAGTGAGGCTACGATTCCCTCCATGATTCCAACCTTCAGGAATCTCAATTCTCAAAATTTTGCTTCCTTTGACTGGCTATCTTCCAGAATGGAAGATCTGCTGACACGTGTTCCCCCCAATCAACGACTGTTCTCCCACTTCGGGACTTTGGCCTCCTCAACCAGATCAATAGTCCTATGACTCCCTTCTCAATCAGTGATCGAGATCTTCTACAGGTCTTTGGAATTTTCCTCCATCGCTTTCCTCCGGAGTTCTATATTTGACGCCGTCTGTCCTCCTTCACATCGACGGATCTCGTCACTTCGGATTTTCGGACTTCGAAAATATCAAATCTAAACTCTTGTCTTCCTCCAATGAATTTTATTCGGAGTTAATAATCTATTGACACATGTCTTCCTTTGGATCAACGACTGCAATCCCTTCGCATCTCCAGACTTCAGAATTCTCAAGTCTCAACTTTTACTCCCTTTGAAGTATGCAGATTTCTGCCGCGTGTCCACTTCAATCAGATGGTTGAAACTTACTTTGGGTCTTTACCCAATATCCACAGATTCACACCACCTATTCTCTAGATCTGATGGTTCAGATCTACTTCAGATGATCTGACGGTCGACGTTTACTTTGGGTCTTCACCCGGAATCCATAGATTCACACCACCTATCCTTTGGATCTGGCGGTTCATATCTAGTTTAGATGATCCGACAATGGACGTTTACTTCGGGTCTTCACCTGGAATCCATAGATTCACACCACCTGTCCTCTAGATCTGACGGTTCAGATCTAGTACGAACGATTCGACAGTTGACGTCTACTTCGGGTCTTTACCCAGAATCCATAGATTCACTCCACCTGTCCTTTAGATCTGATGGTTTAGATCTACTTTGGACGATCTGATGATTGATGTTTACTTCGGGCCTTTACCTGGAATCCATAGATTCATGCCACCTGTCTTCTGGATATGATGGTCCATATCTCTTTGGCTCTTTGACACTTCGACCCTTCGGCGCTGCGGCCCTTTGGTGCTTCGGCTCTTCAGTACTTCGATGCTTAGGTACTTCGACGCTTTGGCTCTTCAACACTTTGACACTTCAATTCTTCGGTGCTTATCCTCTTCGGATCTTCAGAAATTCAGTGATTCGGCACTTCGGTGCTTTGGCTCTTTAGCGCTTCGGCCCTTCGACACTTCGACTCCTCATCCCTTCGACACTTTTGGCTTCGGGAGTTTCAACTCTCAATCTAAAAATCATGAAGTGATTTCTTCGAAGTCTATGATTTGTTGTCACGTGTCCCTCTAGGTCTAACGATTCATATCTCCTTCAGCTCTCCATGACTCAAGAACCTCAAATCTTGAACTTTACTTTCACCTAAGGGAAATATATCTCTACCACGTGTCCCTTTCGATCCAACGGTTGGGATTACTTCGAGACTCTGGATCTTCGGGCTTTGGGGGTTTCAACTCTCAATATAAAACTCTCGAAGTGAATTCTTTGGAGTTACTGATTTACTGACGCATGTATTCTGGTGATCAATGGCCAGGATTAACTTCAGGTCTTCGACAATTCCTCTCTCTCCTTGACCACAAAATCTTGCTCATGAGTTATGGATTTGGCGTCACTTGTCCCCTCATGGTGATGAACAACCCCAAATCATTTCTCCCCACAACCAATTTGACGATTGTTGTCACTCCTCCCTCTGAGCTTTTAACGTCTTCCGACTTGGGAGAGTTTGGTAGATGTCCAATGGCCTCAGCCTTCATCCTCCTGCGAGTCCAAATATCTCGAGTCCCGCCTTCACTCTTGAAAACGTTATCTCTTCTTAGCTTTTTGATACTCTCAGACCAATGGTACCAAGGGATTATGTTACTCTATAGATTTCCAAAAGGACTCATGACCACCCATTTCGCAACTATTCAGGATCTGGCAATCATTATCCAACCTATACCAAGGTGTCCACTGATTGATGGTTCACAAAAATTGTGGGGACCCAACGTGCATGCTCTTTATCAAAGATATCAACCTCCACAATCTGGAAGTACTTGCCCAACTTAGTCGAATCAGATTCGTTGATATTCTAGCCGATGAGATCAACGACAATGGTGAATTGCGGGCCATGAACTACCGCATTCGCTACTTTCACCTCCGCACTCCGTAATGATTCCCCACCCTCGATATCCATTCATAGATCGACAGTCGTAACAATTTGACATCTCAGAGCTTCAAGCTCCAAGGTTCCTAGACCCAGGTCACCTGGATCTTCCGATAATCCTTGGGCTAGGATCCTCGGTCTTATTTGGGTCTTTGGTTAAGCACTTAGGCATAAGTTCAAAGTCTTCTAGACTACTGGTGTGAAGGAAGCACCTTCCCATCTTACAGGGATTTAAGCTCTAAGCCAAGGCAAGGTAACTTGTGAGTTGACCAAGATGGTAGTTATGCCAAGAGGCTTGCTCTAACTATGGAACGATGATGTAGCTCCCTGGGAAAGTTCCTTCGAGTGACTAAACATGGACGTATGGAAAATCAAGCAGAAATATAGGTTCTCAAGGGAATGAATGCATATTCATAACTTAATCATTTAATATAGATAAAGAACCCTTTATAGACATATAAAAACTCACATACATCCATTATTTACAATTCAAAGCATAAGGCAAGAAAATACTTATCAGAACAATATAGTGTGATGCAACTGCTAAAAGGGGTGCTCTTTTCCACCCAAACATAGGCTAAATCACTCCCAATGGATTTATCACTAGCCACCCCCAAGCTTAAGCCATGATTCTTTGAGATTCAATCTCTTACTTCCAGCTCAACGAAAGTTAGGGATGAAGGTTACTCTCCTTCTCCCAATAAAGAAATAGATAAGGATGAAGGTTACTTTCCTTCTCCCAGTTCAATATCTATTTTCTGTGATCAGAACTCATTGTTCCTCTTTCAGTCCTTCCTCGGACCCAAGAGCTTCCTCTCTCGTCTCTGCATTTTTCTCCACAGGTCTCCCCCTACCCACAACACTTCCTCTCTTCCCTTCCTTAGCAAGATTGCGTGTGGCTCAAATTCCCAATCCGTGGTCAGGTCTGGAAGCCCTACAGATGAGCGGTCTACCACATCCCCTCATTAACTCTTGAGGAGGCCTTCCCACCTACTAGCTTGACTGTAATTCATTCCTGAGTTAGAGGGTTGTTCTAATCTGAGCAATTAATTCCAGCATGGTACTGGTTTGGTGGAGGTTAACGCAACCATTCTTGGTCCCCTCCACCACCTTTGAAAACATTTTGTGGTCTTTCTTAGCACATCCCCTCTTTCAGAATTCATGCAACATGTAACCATTTTCTATTAAGATAACAAAATTTACATTCATCGACCTTCTACACAAGGTCCATCAAATCAAACATTCACAGTTTTAAGTTTTCCATAGTTCCTTAGCCCATACAGTTATATTTACAAACTGGGGGAAACAGGGTGTTACAATTCCCTCCCCATTATAGGAACATTGTCCTCAATGTTTTATTTTTCATCATGACATGTATGTACAGGAGTAAACAAAATCGGATATGCCTGTCTCATGGCATCCTCCATTTCCCACGTAGCCTCATCTGGGCCAAAGTGTTTCCACTGCACCTTGACCTGTGCAATGGTTCAGTTCCTGAGTGAGGTTTCCTTCCTATCTAATATGCATTGGGGTTCTGGCAGGAACTCTCCCTTCGACTCCACCTGGATCACAAACCATTCAATTATATGATTAGCATCATGTACATATTTCTTCAATAATGAAACATGAAAAACATTATGTGCCTTTACAGTGGGAGGAAGTGCTAGCCTATAGACTACATGTCCCACTCTATCTAAGACTTCAAAGGGTCCACAATACCGAGGTGCCAACTTGGCACAGGATCCCATTCTCAAGGAACTCTTCTTGGGTCTAACTCGGAGATAGACATGGTCTCCTATTTTGAACTCTCGGGGAGTTCTTTTCCTGTTGGCATAAATTTTCTGTCTATCCTGAGAAATCTTCAGATTTTGCTTTATTTGAATTACTTGCTGTTCCATTTCTTTTAGCATGTCAGGTCCGATTGTAATTCTTTCCACTAGATTATTCCATTTGATTGGAATCTTTCACTGTCTACCATAGAGGGCTTCAAAAGGCTCATCTTCAAGGATTCTTGATAACCGTTGTTGTAGGCAAAAAAATACCAATGGTAGGTAGTCTTCCCACTTCTTAGTCTGGTGCATTACATGCATCCTTAGCATGTATTCTACTATTTGGTTCACTCTTTCTGTTTGTCCATTAGTTTGATGGTGATAGGTTGTGCTGAACAACAATTTAGTCTCAAAACCATCCATTAGGGATTTCCAAATCTTGAAGTAAATTTGGTGTCTCTGTCAGATATAATTTCCTTGGGCATGCCATGCAGTATGAATATCTCCTTCATGAAGATGTTGGCAATATATATTGCCTTGCAGGTTGACTTGACAGGGATGAAATGGGCAGACTTACTCAATTTGTCCACCACGACCATGATGGCATCATTTTTCTTGGTCGACCTTGGTAATCCGGTGATGAAATCCATGGAGATGGTTTCCCATTTCCATTTTGGGATTGGTTGGGGCTGTAACAATCCTGCTGGATGCTGGTGTTCTGCCTTAACTTGTTGGCATTTTAGGCACTTAGCTAGATAATTAGCTATGTCTTTCTTCAACCCAGGCCAATAGAATTGTTTCCTAGTGGTCGTGATCATCTTTTGATATCCTGGGTGATCATTATATGATCTCTTATGTAGTTCATCCATTATGAACCTCTTCAAGTCATCACAGTTTGGAATATACAATCTGTTTCTGTAAGTCAACAACCCTTCCTCAAGCATTTGGTAGCCTTCATACTTCATCCCTGCAGGATCTTGTCTTAGGTATGAGGTCACGGTATTGAAGAATGCATCTGTCTCTTGTGCATTTTTTACTCTTTCCCTGACATCCGTTTCATAGGTGCTTACTGTTGCCAGATGAATCATTTTTATACTTCTACTAAATGCATCAACCACCCTATTTTCCTTTCCTTTTATGTGTTTGATTTTGAAATTGAATTCACTTAGGAGAGCCATCCACCTAGCTTGCTTGGCGTTGAGTTTTGGTTGATCAAATAGGTGCCTCAACCCACAATGGTCTATCATAAGCACAAATATCCTTCCCAGGAGGTAGTTCCTCTACATTTTTAAAGCATGTACTATGGAAGCCAACTCTAGGTCATGGGTCACATAATTGATCTCATGCTCATTTAATTTCTGGGACACGTAGCAAATTACACGTCCCTCTTGCATAAGGACTCCTCCAAGTCCTTCCTTTCATGCATCTATACACATGAGGAAATCATTATCTGGGTCTGCAATCTTCAACATGGGTGCATGGGTCAGGAGGTATTTTAGTTCTTGAAATCTTTCTTCACATTTTGATGTCCAAATGAATTTGATCCCCTTTTTCTGAAGGGTAGTGATTGGACAACCAATCTTGGAAAATCCTTTTATGAACCTTCTATAGTATCCTGTTGGGTCCATGAAGTATCTGATATCTGATACAGCCTTTGGGGTAGGCCATTCCATAATAGATCTGATCTTATTGGGATCCACTACCACCCCTTCCTTAGAAATGACATGGCCTAGGTAATGGACTTGCTTTTGAAAGAAGTCACACTTGCTAAACTTAACATAGAGCTACTGCTCTCTTAGTACTTAAAGTACAAGTCTAAGATGTTCTTCATACTCCTCCCTGCTCTTGGAGTATATTAGGATATCATCAATGAAAACCAATAAAAAATTGTCCAAAAATTTGCTGAGTACATTATTCATCAAGCACATAAAAGTGACGGGGGCATTGGTTAACCCAAATGGCACCACCACGAATTCATAGTGACCATACCTTGTTATGAAGGTTGTTTTGTGGATGTCTTCATCCTTAATCTGGACTTGGTGGTATCCAAACCTTAGTTCGATCTTCGAGAATATGGAATCACCCCCCAATTGGTCGAGCATGTCAGTGATTCATGGTAAGCGGTACTTGTTCTTTATGGTTGTTTTATTGAGTTGTCTGTAATCTATGCACAGTCAAAGTGTGCCATATTTCTTTTTCAAAAACAAGACAGGATCTCCCCACAGAGATACATTGGGCTAGATGTAGCCTTTGTCCATCATCTCCTTTAGCTATAGCTTGAGCTCAACTAGCTCTGGCATGCTCATCCTATATGGCGTTCTAGATGCTGGTACCACTCCCAGTGTAAGTTCTATCGAGAAGTCAATATCCCTTCTCGGAGGTAGACCTGGTACTTCTTCTGGGAACACGTCCTTGTATTCTCTTAATATGGGGTGGTCCTCTAGGTTTGGTTTTTCATCTTCAACAGATTCCAATACCTATATGGCATATAAGGAACACCCCTTTCTACAATACTTTTTCATTTGAAGGGCTAATATTTGCCTCACTAAGACATGCTTTTGAATCCCTTGGAGGGTCGTCTTTCTCCCTACTTCATTTACACATTCTAAATTTTTATGATAACATTCCAATTTAGTTTTGTAAGTAGCCAACCAATCCATACCAATCAACAAGTCATAATATCCCAGGGAAAGTATGTTAAGGGTCGCTCGGGTGGGCAATCCACCCATGATGAATTGGCAGGCTGGTATGACCTCTGCCACTTTTCTTTTGGTCCCAGTGGCTAATTACACCAACCATGGTTTAACATGTCTAATTGGTTGAAGTTTACACTTATCAATAGTCTGAGGGGACACATAACTCAAATTAGAACCTGGGTCAATTAAAGTAGAAACTATATGGTCGACGATCATACCTTCCAGCTCCACTACTAAAGCTTGGTGGTCGGCTTGATTATTGTCCAAGGCTACATAGATTTGTGGCATGCTCCTATCCACATCATTGACGGTGGTAGCTTCTTGGATGTTTTATACTCTCTTACTGTTCTATTTTCTATGTGGGCAGTCCCTCAATTTATGATCTTCTCCACAACCCCAACATTTTAAGGGTTCCTTCTTTAGGTTATCAGTCTTTCTTGGGGCTGTCTTAAAAGTTTTATTTCCTCTTTGAGAGGGGAAATTTTGCTGATATACACTTCTAGTAGGAAGGCTCCTTCTAGAATATTTTCTATAGTTCTTGAATTGTGAGGATTTAAACCCCTTCTTTTGGAATCCCGAACTACTCCTCTTCTTCCAGTCCTCATGAGGTCTTGTCTTATTCCCAAACTTTTCATAACAATACCTCACCTTACAGATAGTTTCTTCTAGGGTGTTTGGTTCGTCGAACTCAATTCTGTCCTGGTAGGTTTGAGGTAACCCACTAATGAACCACTGGATTTTTAACTTTTCATATTTTATGTAGGGTACATACCTCAGTAGTTCAAGAAATTTATTGACAAATTCATCTATGGTGAGCTGCCCCAGCCGGAGCTCATAGAATTCCTTAGTCTTCCCATCCATGTATTTCTCTGACAGATACTGCTTCTTGAAGTATTTCTTGAACTGTTTCCATGAAAAATCCTTCTCATGGACTCCTTTCACATTTCTAAGGTCTTCCCACCATATGGAATCCTTTCCATTTAGGTTGAAAATGGCTATTCGAGCCTTCAAGTTTTTAGAGTAGTCATGGACTCTGAAGTACTTCTTTAAACTAAGAAGCCAAGCTTCCGCCTCTTCTCCCTTCTTAATTTCTCCATCAAAAGAGGGTGGTTTGGATTTCTTGAATTCCTTAGGATCATGATGTTTGGAATGCTTCTGCTTCCTTCCTTTCCTCTGAGAATGTGAGCTGGCTCTTCTACTAGAAGATCCTTCAGAGTTTCCAGCTTCCTTTCCCAAGGAATCTACCGATGGGTGTCCCCTGCCTCCAGGTTGGGCCTTCTTTGAGGTACTTATCCCAATGTGGTCACTTATGGAGTCATGTTTTCGGATCTTAGGTGGACTTTGACTTCTCTTCTTATGTTGTCGGTCCACATGACTGGTTGCGGGTTCATGGTGTAGTTACCTCTGTTTGTTGGATAAGCTCTGCAGCAAGACTGCATTAATTTCTGTTTGTTTTTCTTGCTCCTTTATCAATCTCTCATTGTCATCCTTGCAACTCTGTAATTCAGCCCTGAGGCTCCTCATAGTTTCAACCAGGTCTGGAGGGATTTCCACCACCCTCCTTTCGTCAGATTCTTCGTCTCTATTGTGGGAGCCATCCCCCACTTCATGACATGTCACCATCCTTTAGACTTGAATTTTTCCCATGATTTACTGACTGCTCGAGTGTTGACAAAAAAACTTATTATTAGCTAATAGTCTATTAATTCATGAACAATACATGGTTCAATTTCTTAAATGCATACACATAGTAGAAAGTTTTATTCTTTTCTATACTAACATTTTTAACCAGAATTTTTAAGGAGGTAAGGTAGAGTGTCACTCTTCTAAGAGTACTCCAACTAGAGTTTTTAAGTGACTAGTCCATGATCCCAAGCAGGCCAAGTGTTGTAACCATTCTTTGATACCAATTTGTAACACACCCACGATGGGGCTAAAAAAAAAAAAAAAAATTTGTCCTCCTTACAGGAACAAATCCTCTCTCTCTACAAGTTCTAATTTGGACATTCAGGGAGCCAGCTCATCCTTTCGATCAAGGATCTCCGATTCTGGATCCAAACAACTCTATGAGACCTTGATGGTCTCTTTTTGTAATTAAGCACATAACCTTTTGACTACCTGGTGTAGGGCTAAGGGTACTCATGACCTTTGTTTGCGTGCTTCTGAAATGTAGAATTTCAGGTGCTAGCTCCTTTTCCGCTAACCCCCTCCTTCATATGACCCTGGGCTATGACCCCTTGGAAAATATGTGATTTTGTGCGTGTCCAAGGGTGGTTTTAAACCAACCCTATTTTCTCCTCGTAAGTTACTACAAAGCACCACATATGCCTTTGGAAATATCGTGGTTTCAATTGCGGCCCGCTCAAGGAGAATTAAGACCCGAGCATGTTCTGGCCTCACAATTCTTCCCGAACATCGATCTCTTGATTTTGATGATGATCCGTGATAAACTACTGCTATATATCCTCCTTCTCTGTCTTTCATGCACCTTCCCAGACCTCCCAATCCGTCGGCACGTAGCTCCTTGACCAATCGACGATTACGATTAGTTTCGACTCTCCGACCTTTGGGAGTTTCAACTCTAAGATTCTTGCTACCTCCTCAGTATCTATCTTCTGGAGTGGAAGCTCTGCTGACACCTGTCACTACAGAAGTGAAGCTATGATTCCCTCCATGAGTCTAGCCTTCGGGAATATCAATTCTCAAACTTCTTCTTCCTTTGACTGGCTATCTTCCAGAATGGAAGATCTGTTGACACTTGTTCCCCCCAATCAACGGCTGTGCTCCTGCTTCAGGACTTTGGCCTCCTCAACTAGATCAATGGTCCTATGACTCCCTTCTTGATCAATGATCAAGATATTCTATGGGTCTTCAGACTTTTCCTCCTCTACTTTCCTCCAGAGTTCTAGATCTGGCGCCACGTTTCCTCCTTCACATCGACGACTCTCATCGCTTCGGATTTTCGGACTTCGAAAATCTCAAAACTCAACTCTCATCTTCCTCCAATGACTTTTATCTGGATTCAATAATATAATGATGTGTGTCTCCCTTTGGATCATTGACTACGATCCCTTCACATCTCTGGACTTCGAAATTCTCAACTCTCAATTTTTACTCCCTTCAAAGTATGCGGATTTCTGCCGCATGTCCACTTCAATTGAACGATTGAAACTTACTTCGGGTCTTTACCCAAGATCCATAGATTCATGCCACATATTCTCTGGATCTGACGGTTCGTATCTACTTCGGACGATCCGATGGTCGACGTTTACTTTGGGTCTTCACTTGGAATCCATAGATTCACTCCACCTGTCCTTTGGATCTGACGGTTCAGATCTACTTCGGACGATCTGAAGGTTGACGTTTACTTCAGGTCTTCACCAAAAATCTATAGATTCACACCACCTATCCTCTAGATCTAACGGTTTAGATCTACTTCGAATGATTCGACGGTTGACGTCTACTTCAGGTCTTTACTTGGAATCCACAACTTCACGCCACCTGTCCTCTAGATCTGACAATTGATATCTACTTCAGACGATCTGATGGTTGACGTTTACTTTGGGTCTTTACCCATAATCCATAGATTCACGCTACCTGTCCTCTAGATCTGACGATCCAGATCTCTTCATCTCTTCGACACTTCGGCCCTTCGACGCTTCAACCCTTCGGCTCTTCGACACTGCGGCCCTTTGACTCTTCGGTACTTCGACGCTTCGGTACTTTGGCGCTTCGGCTCTTCAGTGCTTTGACACTTCGACTCTTCGGCTCTTCGTCTCTTCGGCACTTAGGCACTTCAGCTCTTTGGTTCTTCGACCCTTCGACACTTTGGCTCCTTGTCCCTTTGGTGCTTCGGGCTTTGGGAGTTTCAAATCTCAATCTGAAACTCTCGAAGTGATTTATGTGAAGTCTATGATATGTCATCACGTGCCCCTCTAGGTCTGATGGTTCAAATCTCCTTCGGCTCTCCTGGACTCAAGAACCTCAAATCTCGAACTTTACTTTCACCCAAGGACAACGGATCTCTACCATGTGTCCCTGTCGATCCGACAGTTGGGATTTACTTTGGGACTCCAGCTCTCCAGGCTTCGAGGGTTTCAACTCTCAATCTGAAACTCTCGAAGTGAATTCTCCAGAGTTACTGATCTATCGACGCGTGTCTCCTGGCGATCAATGGCCATGATTAACTTCAGGTCTTCAGTGATTCCGCTCTCTCCTTGACCACAAAATATCGCTCAGGAGTTATGGATTTGGTGTCACTTGTCCCCTCATGGCGATGAAAAACCCCAACTCACTTCTCCCCACAGCCGATCTGATGGCTGCTATCGCTCCTACTTCTGATATTTTGACGTCTTCCGACTTGGGAGAGTTTGGTAGATGTCCAACGGCCTTGGCTTTCATCCTCATGCGAGTCCGACTATCTCGGGTCCCGCCTTCTCTATTGAAAAAAATATTTCTTATGAGCTTTTCAATTCTCTCAGACCGACGGTACCGAGGGACTCCAATACTCCACGAATTTCCAAATGGACTCACGACCACCCATCTTGCAACTATTCATTATCTGGCGGTCATGATCCGACCGATACTGAGGTGTCTGTCGATCGATGGTTCACAACAATTGTGGGGACCCAACATGAATGCTCTTTATTAGAGAGATCAACCTCCGCAATCTGGAAGTACTCGCCCAACTTAGTCTAATTGGAGTCGTTGATCTTCCAGCCGACGAAATCAACGACAATGGTGAATTGTGGGCCACGAACTTGGGTGTCTACTAATTTCACCTTCGCACTCCGCAATGATTCCCGACCCTTGATCTCTATTCATAGATAGATGGTTGTAAACAATTGACATGTCGGAGTTTCAATCTCCATGGTGCGTAGACCCAGGTCACATGGATCTTCCGATAATATTTGGGCTAGGATCCCCGCTCTTATTCAGGTCTTTGGTTAAGGACTTAGGCATAAGTTCAAAGTCTCCTGGACTACTGGTCTAAAGGAAACACCTTCCCATCTTGCAGGGCTTTAAGCTCTAAGCCAAGGCAAGGTAACTTGTGAGTTGACCAAGATGGTAGCTATGGCAAGAGGCTTGCTCCGACTCTGGAACAATGATGTAGCTCCTTGGGAAAGTGCCTTCGAGTGACTAAACAGGGATGTATGGAAAATCAAGAAGAAATATAGGTTCTCAAGGGAATGAACGCATATTCATAACTTAATCATTTAATATAGAGAAAGAACCGTTTATAGACATACAAATACTCGCATACATCCATTATTTAGAATTCAAGGCATAAGGAAAGAAAATACTTATTAGAACCATATAGTGTGATGCAACTGCTGAAAGGGGTGCTCGTTTCCATCCAACAATAGACTCAGGCACTCCCAATGGATTTATCACTGGCCACCCCCGAGCTTAAGCCACGATGATTTGAGATTCAATCTCTTACTTCTAGCTCAATTAAAGTTAGAGATGAAGTTTACTCTCCTTCTCCCAATACAAAAATAGATAAGGATGAAGGTTACTCTCCTTATACCAGCTCAATCTCTATTTTCTGTGATCCAAACTCGTTGTTTCTCTTTCAGTCCTTCCTCAGACCTGAGATATTCCTCTCTCGTCTCTGCATTTTTCTCCGCATGTCTCCCCCTGCCCACCACACTTCCTCTCTTGCCTTCCTCAGCAAGATTGCGTGTGGCTCAAATTCCTAGTCCGTGGTCAGGTCTGGAATCCCTATAGATGGGAAATATTCCCCATCCCCTCATTAACTCTTGAGGAGGCCTTCCCACCTACCATCCCGACTGTAATTCATTCCTCGGTCAAAGGGTTGTTATGATCTGAGCAATTAATTCTAGCATGGTACTAGTTCAGTGGAGGTTAACACAACCATTCTTGGTCCCCTCCTCCACCTTTCACAACATTTCGTGGTCTCTCTTAGCACATCCCCTCTTTCAACAGTCATGCAACACGTAACCATTTTCTATTAAGATAACATAATTTACATTCATCGACCTTCTACACAAGGTCCATCAAATCAAACATTCACACTTTTAAGTTTTCCATAGTTCCTTGGCCCATATAGTTATATTTACAAACTGGGGGAAACAAGGTGTTACATAAATGAACCTAACACTCTTATCTACGATTGAACCAAACAGTTTTGAAGAGGCCAACACGTTTGAATTCTGGAATAAGGCCATGGATGAAGAATTGGATCAAATAGAGAAGAATGACACTTGGGAATTGTTTCCAAGACCAAAGAATAAGAATGCGATTGACACAAAGTGGGTTTTCAAAAAAAATAAAATTGAATGAATATGGACATGTTACAAGGAACAAAGCTAGATTGGTATGTAAAAGATACACATAGGCTGAAGGAATCGACTTTGAAGAGAAATTTTCCCCAGTAGGAAGAATGGAAGCAATCTGATTGATTTTAGCTTATGCATGCTCCAAGAATATTAAAGCGTATCAAATGGATTTGAAATCAACTTTTCTAAATGGGGAACTTGAAGAAGAAGTCTACATCGAACAACCAGAAGGATTTCAGTTCTCAAAGAACACAGATTACATGTGCAAATTGAAGAAGTCCTTGTATGTTCTAAAACAGGCTCCTAGAGCATGGTACTCTATACTGGATAAATATTTACGATAGGAAGGATTCATAAAAGGAAGTGCAGACTTCAACCTCTACATCAAGGTAACTCAAGATAATATTTTATTAATTGAAGTTTATGTTGATGATATTATTTTTGGTAGCAATGATGACAGGTTAAGCCAGAAATTTGCAAAGGATATGCATAATGAATTTGAAATGTCATTACTCGGAGAACTATCCTTCTTTCTAGGTCTTCAGATACGTCAAAGAAACCAAGGAATTTTTATTTCTCAAACTAAGTATATCAGAGAAATGCTAAAGAAGTTCAGAATGGGAGATTGAAAACCATTTACTACTCCTATACAAGCTAGTTGCAAATTGAACAAAGATGATGATTCAAAGTCTACATACTAGAGGAAATATAGGTCAATGATTGGTAGATTAATATATTTGACAACATCCAGACCAGGTGTAATGCAGACAGTTGGATAGGTGGTACGATTTCAAGCAGCACCAAAGAAATCACATGTCTTAGTAGTGAAGAGGATTTTCATGTATCTCATTTTAATCACACTTGAGAATATTGAATATCTACAAGTGACTGAGGTAACCAAAGCATATCTAAGGCAAATTTCAAAAGAAAGGTGAAGCCAACAATGCCAAAATTCAAGGGAGGATAACAAATTTCTTTTGATGATGCTTTCTAAGGTATGTTATTTACAGGTCATCTCACCATTTTCGCAATAATTTGTTTTCTACAATGATTCAGACTGAAAAATATGGAGGTCATTGAGGAAACATATCCAAGTAGTTGTGATAAAAATTTCATCTTGTGAGTCGTTTTATTTGTGGAGTTACACTCTGTGGAAAATAGGGTTTTTGGATAGTCCCGAAACTAGTCTAAAATAGGTGTTTCGGGTAAAAACGTCACACATTCTTCATAACAGATCCAAATTCTGTACACCAAAAGTATTGGCTAGAGTACAACCTTTAGTATTCTGTGTACCATTTTCAGATCCATACAACAAATATTCCACGTGGAGCACTCTCTACAAGTTCACTCTCTAGAATAAGCCATAATTCAACAAGGTATGCCATTTTTTCTATAACTCATTTTCTGAGAGGTTCCAAGTAGTGAAACCTGGATGAATTGAATAAAAGACACTGAAGAACATTGTGTACTATTTTTCAGATCTTTATTCATTACAGATACATAGTTATGTTTATTTCAAGTTAGGGTTGTTGACTAATAAAAAATTAGTCATGTGAGACTAAAGTAAAGTTTGATGAAAATGCTAGTATCTTGTTGTTAAAGTTAAGGAAGGTTTGTAGGTATGTGATTATACACACCAGGTCTATTACAGAGTTACAAATCATATTTGGATGATGAAATTGATGAGGGCTTTTGGTTGAGGTACATGTTGGGTACATGGTTGAGACAAGTAGTTGATGAGTTGGCACATACATGAGGTGTATAATTGATGATGTTGGTACATATTGATGAGTCATAGTTGATGTGTATTTGATGCATGATTGGTACATATTTGGTGCATGGTTGATGTACTCGTTAATGGTACAATTTGAGGTACAGGTTGGTGCATGGTTGATGCACTTGTTTATGGTACAGGTTCATTACCGGTTGTTTGGTACAAGTTGTTACATGTTGATGCATGGTTGAGGTTATTGGTACATGTTGTTTGGTGCAAGTTGATTGGTACAGGTTGACAGTGATAGGTTGATAGTGGGAGTGGTTGATTCAGGGATAGTGACATATTTTCTACATTTGGCATTTATATTTCAGAGCAGTTGGATGGGGCAAGGAAAGGTGGTTGTAGCCACCTTCTGGTTGTAGCCAGAGAACACATGGGGTTTTAACCTCCTTCTAGTTTTAGCTAGAGAATTGGGGAGTTGAAGCTTCCCTCAGGTTGTAGCCTGATAAACTAGGGGGTTGGAGACTCCTTCCAGTTGCAGCTGGAAAACAAAGGAAGTTGGTGCTTCCAATGAATGTAATTCTTAAAGACATATAAGAAAAAACATTTCGTGGTTTTCTCCCACTTTGGGTTTCCACGTAAAAACATTGGTGTACTGTGTATGTGTATAATTGTTCATTTGTTCATTTTTTATTTACTCTGCAATTATTGGATGATAATGCTACATTGATATAACACTTGCATTTTATGATTAAAAGGGATTAAATTTCTCTATTACTAATTCACCCCCCCTCTCAGTAATCCAAAAATGTCTATCAGAGAATTGGAAAGCCATCCAGGAGGGATGAGATGCCATTAAGACCTAAGGTAACTTTTTAAGTGTTTGATAAGTGGGATGTAGAATTTGTATGACCTATTAACCCACCAACAAGAAGGTCAGGAGTCAAATATATTGTTATAGCGACAAAATATTTAACCAAATGGGATGAGGCAACAACAGTGAAGAATTGCAATGCAGAGACTGCAATGCGCTTTCTATTTAAACATGTAGTCACAAGATTTGGATGCCCAATAATTTTGATGAGCGATCATGGGATTCATTTTATTAACAACACAATCCAAAAAATGTTTGAAGAATTTGAGATACATCATCAAAAGAGCACTCCATATCACCCTCAGTATAATGGAACAATGGAAGCATTTAACAAGATATTGGAGAATGTCTTCACCAATATTGCAATGTAAACATGGATGAATGGGATTTGAAGGTACCAGAAGTACTTTGGGATTATAGAACTACATGCAATAAGTTAACAGGGAAGACACCCCTCAGGTTGGTGTATGGACATGAAGCAATGGTTCCCTTAGAGTATTTTATACCTAGTCTATGCATTGCAACTATTATAGAGATGATAGAAAGAGGCACAACACATGAAAGATTGGCTCAACTTATGGAATTGGAAGAAGACATGATTATAGCTAGTTTCCATTAGGAGGTACAAAAA